>JARQOC010000007.1:140134681-140177384 GCA_033576535.1 Allobates femoralis | reverse complement strand
GCTACAGGTAACAGGTTTTCCACAGGTAACTTACTGGCTGCAGTGAAATCATGGAGACAATGTTCTATCTTGTTGCTGAGTACAAATGGAATAATGTCTCCATGATTTCACTGCAGCCGGTAAGTTACCTGTGGAAAACCTGTTACCTGTAGCTGCGTGTAAAGTGGCCATTATAGGTATAACGTATAACAGGTATTTGCATATAGCTGAAAAATGGGCGGGCCCGGGTGGGCAGGCCCTGGGGTCAATTTTCCTGGTGGGCCCCAGACACCCCAGTCCGGCGCTGCTGGTGGTGCAACCTAAAACACTTCATTAAAGAGTTTAATCAGTAGAAAACTGAGCGTCAATCATCAATATGCATCTTTAATTTTATTAAAGGCAGGTTACAGGCAGCATGGCAAGGGGAGGGTCTGTGGAGTACAGGTGACTGTACACTCCCTTCAGCCTGCCTGAAACCTGCTTTTATTAAAAGTCAAGATGCATATTGATGATTGACGCTCAGTTTTCTAAGGATCAAGATTAGAACACAAATGTATGTTAATTGGCACACATTACAAAAATGTGTATTGACCCACCATGTGGATGTGTCAACATTGTGCATTGGCTGGTTGTTGAGACCCAAACAGGAATATGGGCAAAGCATTCATGTGCAGCACAAATGGTGACGCCTGCACTCAGCCGTTAGCTCATTACATTTGTGCCTAACCAGACACCACATTGTAAATGGGATCTTGATAAATCTGTACCATCTTCAACACACACATGACAGACCGCCCCACAGATGTTGCCCCGTACACAGGGGACAATATAGACACACCATGATGTTATAAGTGAACTAACAATAGTACCTGCACAATAGGTGTACGCAGCCATGGGGCAAAAACCAGTGGCTTCTGGCCCTTCATAAAATAATAGACAAATACACCTAACATGTGTAGGTGTGTTTGCCCACATGCAAACATATCTTGCCAGTGTAGTAGCCTTCCTGTCAGTAAACATACTGTGTCCTGCCCACAGTACATGCATACGACATGAGTATATGCATCCTACATGACCTTCTACCCTATTGGTAATGCAAGAACTACATAGGCACACACTCTGAATGTTTGACAACAATGATTTTAACCTTTCTACTCAAAGCTCTGTGATTGTGCTTTCAAATACAGATGGTGAGGATTCTTCCTCCGAAGATGGGCACCATGCCCCACCCGCAGGTGGCCCAGCGACACCACCGCCACAAGAGGCTGCAGTCACACCATCGCCAACTGCAAATCCACGGTCCCCAGGGCCCGAGTATGAGGAGCTGCCAGCACCTGCAGGGCCGGAGGAGCCTGAGGACCTCCCATCACCTGCAGGGCCGGAGGAGCCTGAGGACCTCCCATCACCACCATGGCCAGAGGATTCTGAGGACCTGTCATCACCTGCATGGCTGGAGGAGGATGACGAGCTCCCATCACCACCATGGCCAGAGGAGGCTGAGGAGCTGGCAGCACCTGCAGGGCCAGCACCTGCAGGGCCTTCAAGCCCAGGCCCCCTTGTGCCACACAACACCATCATGTGGCCACAGACCCCCAGCCCTGGAGTGACCCCACCTCCCACTGTGTCCAGCTCAGTGGCGAGCCCAGGGGTGGCCATGTCCCCTGAGCCTGCTATGGAGCCAGCCATTGATGACCATGGTGGTAAGTGTGTATTTTTGGGGCATACGCCATGCAGGCTGTAATCAGTATTGTGTATTTCCTCCATCATTATTGTCTCACTGTTTGGTTTAAGTTTTGTTCTACTCTTTCTGCAGATGGAGAACGTGCTGGGGCTGCAGGCTGGAGTCTTAGCCCATCCCCATCACCCCCTGATCATCCAGATGATGTCGAGGCAGAGGGTAAGGAGCATATTTTTGTGTGAACTTCCTAAACCTCCCCATGGAGTGTTGTAAACTAAATGTGAATTAATTCCCAATACAGGTGTCCCTACTATGGAGGACGTGATCCGGGCCCACCATGAGGTGTCCCAAACCTTGCACAGGGCACACGAACGCGGGCAGCAAGAACTGGCCCGGTTGGGTGCCATGCTTGCTGCCCTCCAGTGAGCACATGGAGGCCTCCCCTGAACCCAATGCACCCAGACTCAATAATGGGCAAACCTGCCCCGAAGAACTGTTGTCCATGTTGGACTTTAAATCATCCCTGTTGCCATGTTGGCATTTGTTTTTTTTTGTTAGGCCCCATTGGCCTCTTTTCTTATAGTGTCCCACATTGGGACCGTGGGGAGTGTGTTGTGGCTACTCCTACACTAAACCAACATTGTGTCATTTGTGGCCACTGTGTGCCACACATGTTTTTTCCTAATAAAATATTTAAGGAATATTTCTGTGTGGTCCTTGATGGCAACACACACATGTTGGCCTGACAATCATCAAAATTGGCTAACTGTGTGACACAGATTTGGAGACCTCTTTGATGTATTAATAGATGTTACCAGTCCACATCGTGTACCAGCACTCCCGCCATTGGCCTGAATGTGTGCTTAATGTACCCTATATGTTGCCCACAATCATACACCCAGTCAACACAGTTGTGTTGGGAGAAGTGAAATTATGTTGCTCCATGGTTTAATATAATTTTTTATTTGATTTTTAAAGGTTCAAAGAAAAAAAACAAAGATCAAATGTTCCCGGCCAAATTGGCCACAATGTGGGCTACATTTCGGCACCAAAGTAAAAAAAAAAATACATAATGGTGGCAGTTGATAAGGCCAATTTAGTGCATTGGCTAGTAGTGTCCAATCTCCTCATTATCCTCTGCTGGATCCGACGCTGCCTCCTCCCCCACCCTCTCCTTGTAGACCCACCCTCCCTGAGAGAGTGCTGGTCTTCGTCCACTTCGTCTTGAGGGAGGTGGGGTATCCGGACGTGGGGGTCTCCTCACCCTGTGTTGGGCGGGCGCAGTGGGCCAAGGGGTCGTCTTGTGGGGGATGGGTATCATGGACCCCCATCGCAGGGACCCATCTACGCCCGCCTCCAGGACATGAGAGATGGCCCGCTGAGCGATGGTCCTCTGCTCTGGCTCCGTCTGGGCGAGCATGTCGCTGGTGTGGTGGCCGAAACTAGAGGTGGGTGTTCTTTCCGCATCCAAAAGGACCCTTTTGACCCAGGTACCCAGCTCGATGTTCGGTGGGGCCGGCAGTCTTCGGCGACGAATGGCAGAGCTGGGCCCTGGGCCCGAGGACCCCACCACTAGTTCCAGCCACTGGCTCACCCGCAGATGTTGTTGGGCCAGGCAGCTGAGGGGCCTGTGAAAAAAATAAAATAAAAATCAATACCACAAAGCAGCATCATTTATGTCAAGTGCTCAAAGGGCAACCCCATCCAGTACACCACACAGCACACCAGGTCCCAACCACCCAACAGAGAAATAAAAGGATCAAGGTTCTAATGGCTAACAAATGCACGTCTGATGTATACTCACCTGCGGCAGCAAACTGGATCGCACACAAACAGCAAAAGGTTTTCAAATATACAGTTCACAAAAAAAAGGGTATGTGACCTCTTCTTCCGACTCCACCGCACCCGTTGATGTTGGCGTATCTACTCCGGTAACCGGGTAGGCCTCATTCTCTTCAGGCCTTGTTTCAGGTTCTGGGGTGGGGTGGGTAGTCAGTCTGTTTTGCACCGCTTGGTGCAGCTGGTTGGCTAGACTAGCGCTCCAGCGTCTCACAGTCCACTCCGTAGCTTTCATTAACTGCACCCGCAGGTCTTGCAGCGCAGTCTCCCAGAACGCAGGGTCCCCGTCGATGGTAAGAACGGGATCTGGTCCAGGACTGCCAAGGGCGGCTTGGGCCTCCTCCTCCACTTCTCACATCAGCTCTCGGAGTCTCATAGTTACTATAACTCTGCTCCCAGGAACCACACCCGTCGTGGCTGGTACAGGTTCCCGAAATGAAGCTTGTTGCAAAGGGGTGGCCACACCTTCCTCTTTTTGTTTTGTAATCCATGGGCGGGCTAAAGTCTCTGGCCCGCCCTCTTGGTTGTTTCCCAGCAATCGGGGCGGGCAGTTGTTCTGGCGCCTCTGCCATGGCCCTCCCACGATGAGGGGCGGAGGCATGTCCCTGGGACAGCACATAGTCTCTCACATGGCGGGCCCCGACATTTTAATTCAGTGAAAATGGCGCGCAAAGTTCTTTTTGGCCGATAAAAGTCTTGTAAGGCACACAATACCAGTTGGACACGGGCCTGTTCGTAGACGCCAGATTTGACTCACCGTAATCGGGTGTTTAGGCCTCAGGCGCTGGGTTACTGTCACGGTTCGGTGCTAGAGGCTAAAAGAGCCCGGTGGTCAAAGAAAAGGGGTTGTGTAGAACATAAAGTTTGTCTCGTGACGCCACCTGTGGGTGTCCGGTGATGGCACCGGCACTGCTTGGACCTCAGGGGGATGTGCGGCAGCTAGATGGAAATGCTCCCCACAGGATGAGCAGTAGTCCCCGGGGTCAGGAGCTGCGAGAGTGGAATACGGCAGTTCGGGTAGTTTGATAGGTGAATGGGCTGATAACGGTTCTTAAAGAAAGGCACGGACACGATGCTCCTCTGCACGGGTCTTTACTATAGTTATGCACGGTACACGGTAAAACAGTTTTTAGGTAACGGACCGGGTGGCCCCAGTGATGAACAGTTTCTGTCCAAAGCTCCACAATGTTCCTTCTTTACTAACTGTCCCCTTTTGTTGCTCGTCACGACCTTGTTGCACCAGATTAGGATACTGGGGATCCTCTAATGGATTACCTGAGCCAGGTTCCCAAGCTGGCTACAAAGGGTCCTGAACCCCAATGGTGGGTACCCCTCTGGTACGGCTGCAGAAGTGGTGCCTGTCGTGATGCGCTCCTAAGAAGCTTCTCTATCACTCCGGTTTGTAGTACAGCGGTGAACGTCTGTGCTACCTCGGAACTGGTCTCCGGTGTGACTGGGCGCGGGTGTCTTTGGACCCGTTACTTTGTGACTTGGCCCCCTTCACGTCTGGGTCACCGCTTCTCGGTGCCCTCCCCGTTAGCTTTGTAGTTTTCACTTCCTCCTTGTACTTGTTTCTTCCACCGTCTAACTTGCTTTCTGCTCTTTCCCCACATTAAACATCTCACACTCCTCCCACCAGTACCCAATTGGTCCTCTACCTCTGGATGTTGCATGTGGTGCATGGAGCCTTGGATTTAACTTGTTCATCACTGAGACGGAAGATATTGGATCTTCAGTCAGGGATGCAATACCTTCCTGTGACGCACTCGTTGCGGGGCGCCACACAAACATTCACAGTGCTTCACATAATTGCACCCTGTACTGTTACTAAAAACAGCAGGAAAGGTCACACATATTATCAAACATGGCCGTCCAGCTGAACATGGTAAACATATTGAAAAATGCACACACTTTTACCAATGCCATATTTCAAGAGAGGCTTGGGGAACTACATCCCTTCTGTATTTGTGAAACCAGTGTCAACCTTTCCTTTTAACAGCTTTCACTTACTGCCCACCCACTCAGCTCCACTGAAAGTAAAGTGTATAGCCAGGCAGCCTCCGAGTCCTCCCTCCCAAGTCCTGACCACATGTTTGACTGCAGGGGGCAGTGCCGCGCTGCCGCTCGCTGTCTTCAGAGACTCATCGCCCCCTGAACCAGAGTGCTCATATGGTCTCATTGATGGTGCGACCCTGAGGAGACCTGACACGTTCCCTTTAAGTCCTCGTCAGCTCGTGGCCCTCCTACCCATACTGGGACGTTCTCAAAAGGATTCGATAAAATGAATGAAGTGCACAGACTATATTCCTAATCTCATGTCCATTCTTGTATTGACCTGTTCACCCAAGTCTATGTCAGAGTCCATTATTGGTCAGGGAAGATATTAATGCATTCTTTCAGTGTGTCCATCTGGTAATAACAAAGTCTTTTAGATTCCTTGGTCTGGATTTCTCAATACATCCAGACTCCTTTAGTCCTTTCTGGGAAGTCTGATCTCCCTCTCCTACAGGGATGTTATTGGTTGAAGCCTGGGTATTCTATAAGACTTGCACATTTAAACTATTCACTAAATAACAAACTAACTAAACTAAAATGATGCCTGTCCTACTCCTAAACCCACAGTTTGACTATTGCTTACCCTAAGTAAGTAAGTAGCTGAACAAACTTCCTATTTTACCTAACACTATACCTATATTGTATACTGCTATTCCCTACATAACATGATGGTGACACTTTATGTTATCTCTATCCTAAGTCCTGTGTAACACATCAACATTGCAAATTGTCACTTCATTGAGGAAGTAGACGAACTCTAGCGCCATCTATTGACAGTAGCAATCCTAAAAGTCAAAATTTACTCTTCAACGAGCCTTTCAATATGATTTAGGATTCATGCCAGATCAGAACCCGAGTCTGTAGATGCTGCATGTCGGTGTGATTACGCCTCATCAGTGCAGTGTGTGGGATCTAATTTGGCTGTATGAGGGATTAGACAAGCTTAATGGAATAGCTCTACTCCTTATGAAGATTAATCCTGCATGCTAGAAGTTAGGACTGTGGAACTGTGGAAGTGGAAGGACATCTCAATCACCAATAAATGACGATTGGTCATAGTCATTGTATTCCCAATAACGTTGTATTGGTGTGAGACGTGGACCTTGACGAAGAGTGATCAAAGAAAGATTGATTCCTTCGAACTGTGGTGCTGGAGGAGACCCCTACAAATCCCGTGGACAGCCAAGATCACAAATAAGCAGATGAAGTCCATGGAGCCTCGGTTAAGAGTCTACACATGGACACCAGCCATGGACTTCATCTGAATATTCAAATTCTAGGGAGCAATGCACCTTGGGTTTCACTGTGTTTGAGTGCTTTAACTGGTGCCCGCAGTGTTATCTCCACTGGTCTCTACAAGGTCAGTGGTGCTTTGTAAGATCACAAATAAGGCTGTTGGAACGTGTCAATCCACAGATGTCCCTGGTAGAAATTTCATAAAACAGAAACTGTCTTACTTTGACCGTGTGATGAGAGAAAATTCCCTCGAGAAGGACATGATGCTTGGTATGGTTTCTGACAGTGGAGGTCAGACCTAAGACCCATTGGCTGGACACCATCATGGCAGACATGGGAATGAATATCAGAGAACTGAAAGATGCTGTGATGAACAGAGAAGCTTGCAGGAAAATAGTTCACATGGTATCCAATAGTCGGACTCGACTGAATGAATGAAATTAATGGTCAACATGTAAGCATGGAGACATGAGGGAGGATGGCCGTTTCACACTGATTTAGCACTTCAATGGGTTCAGCATCTCCAAATCAGCGTGAAACAGCCGTAGGTCCCATTCTCCCTCCTGTCTGAAGTCTCCATACTTACAAGTTTATCATGTTGAAATAAATTTCGCCAGCAACCCGGTGAGTGCTACTCTTCTTCTTTTTATGCAATTAATAATGCACTGCGATCTGTGAGTATGCACCCGGCAGCATAAGTGCGGCCTCTGAAAAGCACAAAACAGCGGTGTCTATGGATCCCGAATAACAGCGCTGATCGGTGGTGGTGCCCGACCTTCTCTATTGTTAAGTCTTAGGCTGGCTTCACACTGCGGGTCACATCCAATCCGAGGCTGTCAGGATGAACCTGACAGCCCTGGATCGGATTAGCACACAGAACCGGAGGGCGTGTGCACCCACAAGCAGCTGCCGCCACTGATGAATCAGGACCGCGGCTAGCAGGGAGCTAGCCACGGTCCTGAAACAACTGCAGCATGCAGTCGCAGGGGTCCGGTTCCCGGATCCTCCCATGTTAGGGAGCGCCGGATTGCCCCGGATCCGGGACAATCCGGGAATTGCCAATTAGAGGAGATCTTCTCCTCTCGGACACAAAAACGCTGCAAACAGCGTTTTTGTGTCCGTGGGAGAATACTGAATTCTCCCGGATTGTCCCGGACAGATAGAAACCGGATGGCAGAGAGCTGCCAACCGGCTTCTATCCGGCCCCATGGTATTCTATGGGGCCAAAATCCAGTCCGGGGCTGTCCGGTTTACACGTACAGCCTGGGATCGGATGTAACCCGCAGTGTGAAGCCAGCCTTAGCCCCATTGTAAAAAAATTTAATTGTCCTGGTTAACCCCTTTAATAAAGTTCTTAAGTGTTGATCATTTACTTCAGACTACATTTGTTCTATTGTATTCTGTTAAGAGAGTTCGGAGGTAAACACATATATACCATTAGTTATAATAGCGAATTATTTTTCGTTTGTTATTTTACAGCAAAAAACGATTTTATTCTGAATGACTTTGAAGTCACCTTGTTATCGCATCCCTATGCTGCTTTATTCTTTCACTTGTTTGGCAATTTTTTTTACAGTCTCTCTCTCTTTTTTATTTTTTATTTTTTTTTTCGATGTTCCTGCCCCTCCTTCTGAGGGTCCCAGGACCCCTCCAGCAATCTTCCTCCTGCTGCTGCCTCATGCTGTGGATCTCACTCACTGCTTTGATGCACCCACCTTCTGGGTTTCCATGGCAACGGCCTTCATTTTACCAGTCTACCACGCGGTGAAGTTGCAAGATGCTCCCTAAGCTGAGAGTCTGTTCTTCGCAGTCAGTGCTGAAAAGGCTGAAGGGAGGAAGGGGGGGGGGGACACGAATGAAGGAAAGGGGGTTACAGAGAAAGTTGAACTAACATACGGAAAGTCAGGGCAAAAGTGCACAGATGCTGCAGGGAGAAAAGTCAAGGTATGCATGGCGGGCTTCAGGATTCAACATATCAGGTTTAATGCCTGCTATTATGTATCTACAGTATATGCAGTATCTGTCCTTTAGATTGTTAGCTCAAGGCAATGTTCTTCCTTCATTTCTATAACCATTGTAAAATGCAAACTGATTAGAAACTGCAATTGGATATGCTTCCAGTATCGATAAAATTGTTATATTTGTCATATTTTATATTGGTGTGGCGCCCCGCTAGTCAGCGCGCTACAAAAGGGTACTGAGCGATGAGCAATGTGGGAGCGCACTGCCTGGTATGAAAAAGTACGTGTGTGCAGCAACACAGAAGCAATATAACTATGATGGTACCTTTACACGCCGCTACAGAAGGTTAGAAACCACCGGGTGTCGCACGTGCACGCGCGCGTTTCAACGGTTCCTAACGGTACCTGATACCGCCTTTACACGCCGCTACAAAGTGCTCCACAGTAGGTTTTTTCTATCCCTGGAAGCACCGACGGGTGCCGCAGGTTACCTTCTGTAGAGCACCTTCCCTCATTTACACGCCGCTACCACAAGGCAATATGGGAGGACCTGGTGCAGCAGGGACAACACACAGGCGTGCCAGAGTTGTGGATTACGAGACGCTCGTACGGTGATTGGACAAAGCAATTGCATCATGATTGGCCAGCCAGCGCAGGAAGGCTGGCTAATACATGATGCTATTGTAATTGTGTAGTGTGACTGAACAGCTCCTTAAATATGCCGCCCTATGCAGGGACAACCAATCGTAACGCAGGAGCTTCCACCAATGATCTCTGATGGGGCGCGGTATCATGGAGGCTGTGTCACACCCCAAGGAGTTCACTAGGTGTTGAAAATACCTTCCTGTTCCTCGATTACACGCCGCTAAAATAGGGTTTATACCTACTTGTTTTTGAGCACGGTTGAAAGACAGGTGTCGACAGAGACCGGTGGCAACAACCTGAATTACACGCCGCTACCTCACGGTGTTTTGAAGGTACAATACTTAGTTTTTTACAGAGAAGCGGAGGTGCGTGTGCGGGCGCTTTCTGTGGACGCAGCCCATGGTTACTCGATGTGTATCGTGGTAACCATTTCATACAGCAGGCTGCCTAGTGTCCGCTTTCCCAGAGTGGACAGGGAAACGCTGCTAGCACTGGTGGTGCTTTAAATCTAAGCCCTCTGTCCTATTACTTATAGTCATACTCACGCGGCTCTGGTCAGTCTTCTGTGATTTGCGACCTGCCGGTGTGATGCTAGTCAGTAGGGATGAGCGAGTCTACTCGCTACTATTCGGTACTCACCGAATAGTAGGGTACTCGGGCTACTCGTTACTCTGCGAGTTTCCTTGCGATTACTCGCAGAGAAACTAGTCCAATGTACTGTAAATCAATGGGAAATGCAATTCCTCTGCTGCTGGACCCTATAAAGAGGTCTGGCAGCAGAGGAAAAACCTGCAATTCCCGAAATTACTGTTTAAAAGCCGACGGTAAAAAGCCGCCGGCTTTTAAACAATGCTGAAGCCCCCTACTGGCTTCCCCGCCGCCTGACAGCAGGATCCTCTGCTCCCCCCACCGCCTCCCCACCCGATCCTGAGTTAGGAGCGGGCGGGGGAGCAGAGCCAGGGAGTGGGGAGCAAAGGACCCATGCGGGAAACCCGGCGGTGAGAAAACTTCACCACCGGCTTTCTCCTTCTGTTCTGTGCTCACCGCTCCCTCCTGCCCCTCCCCGCTCCCTGGACCTGCTTCCCCCGCCCGCTCCTAACTCAGGATCAGGTGGGGAGGCGGTGGGGGGAGCGGAGGATCCTGCTGTCAGGCGACGGGGAAGTCAGTAGGGGGATTCAGCATTGTTTAAAAGCCGGCACCTTTTTACCGCTGGCTTTTAAACAATAAAGTGGGGAATTGCAGGTTTTTCCTCTGCTGCCAGACCTCTTTATAGGGTCCAGCAGCAGAGCAATTACTCACAATACTTGCTTCCCCATTGACGTACATTGGACTTGCTAGACTCGTAATGAGTAACGAGTATCGTTACCTACTCGTTACGAGTCTAGTGAGTCCGAATATTTCAGTACTCGCTCATCCCTACTGGTCTCTAACGACAAGTCGTGCTGCTGGATAGTCATGTGTTCTGGGGTCGGGTACTTGGAGACCACATCAAGGATTAAGGGGATAAAAAGCAGAATAGTCAGGTGACGGTCTGGAGTCAGAATACCTGGAGGGTGAAGGGTAAAAGCAAAGGTGGTAAACAAATGCATGAATAGAACTAGCTCCAAAGTCCGGCAGCAATAGATTAATTAAACAGAGAACAAGATTACAGGCCAACAAGCAGCACTGAACAAAATGCTACAACTGTCAGAGTTCTGGGAGAAACTGCTCAGCTAAGTAGCTGGACAATCACCAGAAACAGGTAATACCTGAACATTCCAGCTACTCCCAGAATTAGATTGGATGACTGAGCTGTCACTCACCAAACTGACAGCTCAGCACGCCCTGATTCTATGGTAGTTACAGCACACAGTTATTCATTGTGCCCAAGATGCATTGAGCGTAGGAATCCTACAAGTGCCCTCTGTTCTAGGAGATCAGACCAACTGGTTTTCCAAGAAACCTACAATGGAAGGCCCTGACGAGACAGTCAGCCTGCACAGAATGAACGGAAAGTCTGGATCCCTCCTCTGGTCCATATCCGTTCCCATGAAACAGATATTGCAGGGAATTCTGGAACTTCATAGAATTCATGATCCTCTGCACCTTGTACTCTAAACACCCTCATCAGAAACAGGAGGAGATGGGGATGAGGGAGACAATGATGAAGGGCCAAATAGTTTTAACAGAGATCTTTGATGAAAAATGTTATTTAAACAATGAGACTTAAGGAATTTCATTCTAAAGACAACTGGATTGACCACCTCCAGAATCTCGTATGGACCAATGAATTTAAGACAACTTCATCGATGGCACCTTCAGTTTAATATTTTTGGAAGATAACCCAACCTTATTGTAATGACTCAGAGTCAATAAGGAATATCTGGTCACTTATATGGGGGTGAATGGAATAAAGGCTACGTGACAAAGTGTCAGCCCTCACGATTTAAGACCCCAGCCTTAATGTGATAGAAAAATTGAATATAGAGAAAAATAAGGACCATCTTTCCTGTCCTGGGGTACACATAGGCTGGAGATCAGGAAACCCAGTACAACGTGCGTGGCCTGGGGCTTAGGGACCTATGCTGAAGCTAGAGACTGAAATGCGTGTGGACAGCAGTGAAAGAGAACCAGGTCCACAACACACATGGGTGGCAAAGTGGGAGAGCAGAGGGCCAAAGGCATGTCTGATGGCCATGCAGGAAGGCATAACGACACAAGGATGTCTGTAAAAGACGAATAAGACCGTTCTGTACACTTTTGTCTACATATTCTTTCATGGCTGCCCATTCAGGACCCGACAAATTATACAGGTGAGATTCAGATAACTTGACATTCGGAATAAGAATGATAGCAGTCATAAGGGCAATGTGGAGATAATATCTCTGCCTCTTTTTTCCCTCCAGACTATAGTAGAAAATCTGTACAGAATTAAGACATTTCTTATGGCAATAGGAACTACGCTTTACAATATCCCTCTGACACCAATCAAAGACAGGATTATGAATATGCAGCCAATGAATTCCCAGCACCAACCCTGCAGGTAAGTTATTCAACACATAACAGGAGATGGACTCAGTATAAAGGTTTCCCATTCTGATTGTGAATTCCACCGTTATCAACTGGACAAGGTTCTGGAGTAACGATGTCCGGTCAATGGCAACAATTTGAATGGGTCCTTCCAAACTAACTATGCCTAATGCTAGTCTCAAAACCAGTTGTGAATCAACAAAATTAGCTGCAGATCCACAGGCAATGGAGGTGAATGACCGATTTTGGAGCAGAAGTTCAGCAGTAATTTATCTGAAGAGTAAAGAGGTATCTGGAAGTCTGGGTGATCTCATCGATAAATCACCAAGACTTAGGCAGTTCTTGATGGCTTATTTGCTTAAGGGTGTGCCAAGCAGTCCTTATGGAAAATTTCAGCGTTACCACACTAGAAGAAGAGTCCGAGGTCACGTCAACATCTCTTCTCGATTGCCTTAGAGCTGACTACTTCTACCTACATAGGGTCGTGTCGCCGTTAAGTGGAGCAACCCAGGAAGAATGACCGCAACCTCCTGTCAATCATCATATCACTCAAACATTCTTTTATCTATACAAATAGCCTGAGTCATGGCAAGGAACAAGGTGACGTATGCAGAGTCAAAGCATCCTTAGGAGTATCCCAAAGGCCTATGTGGATCTGACACTTGAGAGGTATGTCATTCCACAGGACGTTATAGGACCATTGCCAAAACTCGGAACTATAGTCCTTCGCAGGTTCATGATTTTTGCCTCTGCCACCTGACCCTGCCAGGCTTGTCATAAATCATCCCTAATGGGTCAAAAATGGCATCAAGAGAAGACCATTCTGGGGACAAGGGAGACAAAGAAAATGCCCAAGTGTGAGGGTCCGCGTGCAATAAATAGGTGATTATTCCCACCCGTTTGGACTCATTCCCTGAATAGAGTGTCAAGGTAAAAAATAGTTCACAGCTCTCCCTGAAAGCTCTAAACTTGTTTTTCTCCCCCCAAAATATATCAGGAAGCGTCATCAGAGGTTCGGTAGAGACCAATTGATGATCAGAAGGTTTAGAAGTCATAACTATAGTAGATAGTGGGGAACTTTGGGGAGCATCCATAGTGGTAGAATAATGGAAATTTGCATAAATGCATGAATGCTATACATGAGAAGTATGTATGGGTGTGTGGGCTTTTTTTGGGCACTGCCTTCCATCATCACTCCCTGCAATACCAGACACAATCCATAGAATAAAACAGGACTGTTTCTAAAATAAAACAGACTTCGGCTTCTAATCTGCTATCATACCAAACCCACTCGACCGTTACTTGCATAGCAATTAGTATATGGATTATTAGATATTGGAACCAAGGTAACATTTTTCACTTTGGAAAGACAAATATTGATTCAAACATAAGATTACTATTGAAGTGTTGACATTAAGCTAACTTTCTGCTATGTCTATTTGGAATAATTGTGCATCAAGATCCATGACATCTGTACGAGAGCTTTCTCATCAGTCTCACTTGGCAACAGTTATCTCGTTCAGGGGTGTTCATGCAATGAGGTGAGAGCCAAATTGCGGAGTGGCAGCAAGAAGTGTGGTGAGATTGGCTTTGATAATGAAGCAGGAGCGAATAGTGACAGTAGGTGATACTTGGGGTGTTGGGTCGGAGCAAAGCAACTCTTCGTACTAAATATAATTCTCGTATGTCGCGGTGTTACCTTCTGCTCTTCGGTAGAGAGTAGAGCCACGCTAAAGTAGAAACTTTTTTTTGTGACTTAAATATACACATATCATTATGGAATAGAAACCAAGTGTGCATTAAACTAAGATTTGTATGTGCAACATGTCAATAAGCTATATAGGGCATAGGCAGTGGCGTAACTTGAAGCTCATGGGCAATAATGCTAAAACTCCAATGGGGCCCCCAATTATTGCAAATCTTTAATAGCATTAGTCTTTTTTATAGGCAAATGAGACTTTTGGGGCCCCCTAGGCTCAAGGGCCGGGTGCAATTGCAACCCCTGCACCGATTGTTGTTACACCCCTGGGTATAGGCTATATTCTCTAGATTATTTTTACTCAATATTTCTATATGTGACTGAGAGGAAAGTCCGGGCTAATTCTGTGTAGTACCTAACGTTTAGCACTATACTTTGTCCTTTTGTATAAAATTGGATGCCCTCACAGTTTTTCAGCAACCTTGATTATTTAGCAATTGATTTTTTCATTCTATGTATGTCTATTTTAACTATATTTAATATGTATGTAAATATATATATATATATATATATATATATATATATATATATATATATGTATACATTCAGTATAAATTGCCATAACTTACTTCTTTTGGTCCCTTGTTGTTATATGCTAAAGGAGAAAGGCATGACAAGGCATGCACGAATAGCATACCATACTGTATATTTAATTATTTATATGTACACATATACATATACATAGTATATATATATAATCTCATGAGAGAGAGAGACAGTGCTATCTATTTTTGCACATATATTAATTGTGGCATACCATTCACTGTATACTAAGGGTGCTCAATCACTTTGCTGGTCCTCAAGGTGGCAACAGGAAAGATACTCTCCATTTAAGAGTCCAACAGGTTTATTCATAGCTTCATAAACAAGACAGAAGGAAAAATAGATATGAGCCTTTACAGCAACATAACCATAAATGTCCATTCTCAACACTCACTGGTCACAGTCAATTTTTCACAGGGATTTCTGGTCCCTCTCTTTGTACGGAGTTCTAGACATGATCTCCTCAGCATGTCCTTCACACTTTGAGGACCTTGCTAGACTGACAATGTTACCCAGAACCAGTCATATGATATGCTACCTGACACACCCACAGGTGGAGAGGTGTGTTCAGTCAGACGCACACATACCTGCATGCATTAACCCTGTACCAGTAAAAAATTCACATTTACATCACAGCAGACCTCCGCCTGTGCTAGACATACTGGTCATTCACAACACAGCCGATTGCCACATCACACATTCCCCCCCTTTGCCTAAAGCCTTGGACTTGGTGCCATTATTTCCCAATCCAGGGGGAGGTCTGTTATGATCAGTATTAAAATACTATCAAAAAATCTCCAACAGCAAATAGTGTCAAAAATTACCCTGAGTCCATTAAGACTCGTCGCCCTCTATATCTGCAGAACTTCTGTGAATCAAACAAGAGTAAACAAGTACCAATACCAACAATACTGGAAATAGCAGATAACAGTGAATAGCAATTTCTGTCGAGGAAGAAAACTTCCTAACTGAGAGCAGGTAAACAAATATGCAGACTAAATCTCAAACCCACAACTCAGAACAAGACAAATTGAAATCAGATCCACAAGCACACAACATGTGCGCCACAAAGTAACAAAAAACATTCACTTAGCTTGCAAGGATTTCAGCGCACCAGGAGAAACCAGGAAAAGGTGTGGACACCTCCAGGAGCATTTACAACTGGAAAGGACTGATCAGCTGCAAACCACTATATACTCCAATCTGAACCTGACTGCCAATCATCAAGATCAGCTGTGGAACTCTCCAACACACAGCCAGCAGCATTACCAGCAACAACCACCGGAAGGAGCTCACAACCAGAATTTCTCCTTAGTGAATTCACAACAGAGGTCTATGCCACCATCAACTATTTATAAATACATTCCTTATGGTCCATGACTAGGGAAGAGCAAGTATACTCGTTACTATTCACTACTCGCAGAATAGTTTGGGTATTCCTGATACTGAGTACTCGGAGAGTTTGCTCGTTACTCAGCGAGTCCAATGTAAGTCAATGGGATATGTGAGTAATATGCTGCTGGACCAAAAAATCAGTCTGGGGGCTGAAGAAAAGGCTGAAATGGGTGCATGATTGTTTAAAAGCCGGCAGTAAAAAGCTGATTTAAACAATCACTCAGCTGATGCACACTCCCCAGCCGCCTCCCAGCCCGATCCTAACCTGTTCCTCTCTGCTTCTCTTCCCCCAACTCCTTGCCCGCTCCCATTCCTGGAAACGAGCTGCTGGCTATTTCAAATAAATAGCTGATGCTGATCAGTTGTTCATTTGAAATAGCCGGGGGGAAAGCTGGCGGTGAAGTATTTTCACTGTCAGCTTTACCGCTGGCTATTTTAAATAAACAGCTGATTGGCATCAGCTGTTTATTTGTATTGCCGGCGGGAAAGCTGACAGTGAAAAGACTTAACCACCGGCTTTCCCACCTGCTATTTCAAACGATCAGCTGATCAGCATCAGCTGTTCGTTTGAAATAGCCAGCGGGAAAGACGGCCGGCTTTCCTGCCGACATTTTCAAATGAACAGTTTATCAGCATCAGCTGTTCGTTTGAAAAAGCTGGTGGTGAAGTCCTTTCACTGCCAGCATTCCTGCCGGCTATTTCAAATGAACATCAGCTGTTCATTTGAAATAGCCAGCGGGAAAGCCGGCAGTGAAAAGACTTCACCGCCGGCTTTCCCGCCTGCTATTTCAAACGATTAGCTGATCAGCATCAGTTGTTCATTTTAAATAGCCAGCAGTAAAGTCGGCAGTGAAAAGACTTCACCGCCAGCTTTCCCGCCCGCTATTTCAAATGAACAGCTGATCAGCATCACGCAGATGCTCACGCAGGTAGCCACAGACTTCCCTAATGCACAGCTGGGTTTCCACAGCAGGTACCTACTACATGCAACACCGTCCACCCCAGCATAGTACGGGGAACTAGACTCCCTGACCTTAGGTGAGTTCCCCTATAAATACTGCTGGTGGAGGAGTTAGTTAGAGTGTGCAGACGCTAGGAAAGCTGCAAAGACGTCCTGGTGATCGGCGCTGCGGTTAGGCCTGAACCAGTGACCCGAAGTGGCCCTTCTGCCGTCCAGCAAGCTTAGAAGTGGGGACAGAAGGCAAGGAGCAGAGCCAAGGGAGAGAGGAACCAGTGGAGGTTCACCCAAAACGCACCGGACTTCGGGTATTCGCACCTGTAGGATACTTCAAGACTACAGAAAACCCCGTCATACCGTGAAGACTTCAGTCACCCGGTCCCCCTGTGTACCCAAAGAGAGGGAGCCAGACACCGCAGTGTAACACAGCAGTGATCAGAGAGGCTAACCCATGGACCACGCAGGAGAGACAGAGAGGACCCGAGAGGGAAGGAGGCCAGTCTGGCTGCAAGCAGACAGGGCTTCAGGAACCGTAGAGCAATTGAGGGGGCCTTATACCCACTTGCTGTGGAAGCTCACTGTGCACCTGGTCACCCGACAGTGCCCTGAACGTCTTTACCTGCTATTACCACCAGTAAAAAGGTAAAAGAGACTTTCTACAATGTGTGTGCATCATTCCTCTCTGCTCCCGGTGCCCCTTATAGACTGCTCCATCACTCCCTATCCCGACTTAAAAGTTCCACTTCAAGCTGCCCCTTTCCACTACGCTGCCCCGGAGGACCAGCTCCACCCGTAGGAAGCTTTGCCATTTAAGTCGCATTACCAACGACCTCCGGAGGACTGTGGCGGCGCTGGTGACCCATTACCAGGTACCACAGGTGGCGTCACATGACAAACTCTAATCCCCTGTACATACACCCCTTATTGAAGTGTCACCCAGGCCACGGGCTCAGGCGCTGCCACCCGTGACATCCCCGTGAAAGCACCCACTGAGCCTGTTACCCGACTACCCTAGGGCCTGGGGCTCGACACTATTTCAAATGAACAGCTGATATATTGGATCCGGATTGGACGTCGTGGGACCATCAAGCCTGAACTACATCGGAGGGTGGATTCTTTTCTTTAATAAAGATGGAGTCACTAATTGTGTTGCATCTAATTTCTAATAAAAAAAATTGTCTGTTGTGTTTATTATTTATCTGATTACTAGAAATTCATGGTGGACATGTTTAATATTGGCATGACCCCATGAATGTCGGGCCTAGGGCCAGCTGATAATACAAAGCTGACCCTAACCCCCTTACTACCAAGCGAGCCACCCGGCACCAGGGCCGCTGGACGAGTCGGATACATTTCCAGAAGATGGTGCCTCTATGAATGCGCCATTTTCTTGGTCAGTTGCCGACTGCAATTTACAGCAGAGGTTGGGGGTAGAAAGATTGGGCCACCCTGCTCTGTGGATTCCTGCCCCAGCTATCTGGTTGTACCTGGCTGGACACAAAAATACGGCGATGCCAACGTCGTTTTTTTTAAATTATTTAATGGAATTCATGAAATAATTAAAGAAAAGGGCTTCTCTATATTTTTGGTTCCCAGGTACAAATAGGCAGCTGGGAGTTGGGAGCAGCCCATACCTGCCTGCTGTACCTGGCTGGCCTGCAAAAATATGGTGAAGCCCAGTCGATTTTTTTTTAGTGGCTTCTTCTGCATTTTTGACCCTCTCTTGGGGTCCAGTCTTGACACCATCAACTTTCTCTTGGGGCCATACAGCACCCTTGATACTTTCTGCAGTGTCACCTTCTGCCTTTTCTGGGGTCTCAGCTGCTTCAGCCACAACCTCTGCCATTTCACCTTTCTCTTAGGCAGAGGTTTTCTTGCTCTCCATCTCTTCAATCTCATAGTCTTTGGAGTCTTCAAACTTCTCCACTACTTCACTCATCTGTGCCATTGTGCTACACACTCTCTGAGAGGTTCTCTTTCCCTTTAGGAGTTTTGGCGCTGATTAAACCTCCAGCCACCTCAGAGATGGATCTATTATTGGTCTGCTGAGCATTGTGTATTCTTGCTCCACTATTGCTTCCCAGAAATCCTTCTTCTATAGCGCACTATAGGATATCTTCTTCTATAGCGCCACAAACTGACCGACCATCACCTGTTTGCTCAGTTACTGGAGAAGACACTCACACCACCTTCTTGGCTAGCTCCTTCTCCTTGACTTTATCTCATGGTCCACTGTCGTAACAATGTGTCAATTTGTCTGACAGCATATTATTGTTTACCACTGCACCAGCGGTTGCTACTGGCAACATGGAAGAAGACAACGACACAGTTTCTTCTTTATTCACATTGTCAAGGGATGCAATGGGTTCAGTTTTTTGAACCCCTTACGTTTCTAGCGACAGAAGGATTTGCCGCCCTTGCTTGGCTCTTCCTTACTGTACTCGCTGTCTATCAACTTAGAGTCACAGTTACACTTGAAATCATGGTCACTCTCCTTTGTATTGAAGACCAACAATTTACCTATTGGTTGGCACCTTCTTCTGGAACTACGCTGTTAATACCAGTCACACTGTGGTTTTTTCTCTTTACCCCTCATGTCACTAAGTTGGGAAGACCCACCATTTTTTTAGTCACCTCTACCTCTGGATTGTCAATATTAGGAGGTGTTAAGTCTGTATTATCCACCACACACATTAATTCTATGAAGACCTCTCCCTTTATCAACAAGTCCCAAAGTGCTTCTAAGTCCCGGCCAATTACCATAGAATACTGTAATTACGGGACTACACCCACATCATGGTACATGGACATCTCATTCATTTCAATATAGAGGTGGACCATCAAGTCCTTAGATATGGTGTCCTACATTCCAAGTGCTATAAAGTATCATGGGCTTTACCGAGGTTATCCAGCTCTTTGAATTTATCAGCCCCGTCACATGTTCTCCATCTAGCCACATGGAACACAAACATGACACCTATTTTTTGGACTCCTATCTGTTTTGGGCAACCAGCTCTTTTTGAGACTCTGCCCCCTTTTGTTCAACCACCGCTTTTTGCAACTCCGTCCCCTTTTGGAACCCACACCTTTTTGTGAGTCCGTCTCCTTTTGGGTCACCACCTCTTTCTGGGTACAATCCATGGATTCCCGCAGTGTCTTTGGGCCACAGTTTACAGAGTTCCCTGCTATCTCCCTGGCACCCCGTGTCTGCACTGGTCCCACCAGGGAATTCACGTATTGGTCCACTGCTGCCATGTCGCAGCACGCTGATAGTTTCTGCTATTGTCCACACACAACGAACATATACAGCTCCTTGACCATGTCTGCACGAGCTGCCTTACTCATGGCCGCTCAACTTCCAGTGGTTGTCACTGGACCTCTTGTACCTCCAGCTGTCAGTTTCCTGTCACTGTACACTGATCTACACTAGCCATCTAGTTTCTCATGACCCACTGATCCACCAAAAACTGCCTTGACTGTGCTGAAAATTTTTTGTAGGCCATCGATCCATAGCCAGCTGCTTAAAACTTTGTGGAACCACGGATCTGTGGCGCCTCTGAGGTTCAGTCGCCACTATGGTACTGCACCTATCCAATAGATGTGGCAACATGCTCACAGTAAGAAGGGAAAGCTTTGGTGAGACCACCAACATTCACCCAACACTATCCAAACTCCAGACCAGAAAGATGCTGGATGAAGAGACTCACATTCAGGGCAGTCCCCAGCTACTGTATGGAGGAGGTAGGAGTTAGGTAATCTGCAGCTGACCATTTGGGTCGGGCACAGGAACTAGCTGCACAGGGGTACCAGCCCCAATTCGGCCTGGAATCTTCAGGACCGGCTGAGAAACTGGAGGTCTCTAGGCTTCATGTACAGTGGCTACCATCATGGACTCTTCCAAGGCTAAGGAATTGTACACGGTGAAAAGGACTTGCAAGGTAGTCACTTAGAGGGCATGCAGTCACCTGCCTTTTGGACTTGTAACCACAGAGGCACTAAGAGGACAAGGAGTACCAGCATTAGAAAAAGAAAGGGCAGCAAGGAAGGCCATATTTCCGGTGTCTCAGCAAAGTGGAACCGGATTACTTGTGAGCTGGCCAGGCTGCAATCTTGGTGAACACCTTACCATGGCTGGGTTGTGTCTGCACCAAACTACAAGTAAAACAGACTGGTAAGAACTGCAGAACCCTGTGTCTGTCTACTCCTTCCTGTGCCTTCTATGTACTCTGTACTACTACAACTACCATCATTACTTTACCTTCATCCTATGGGCCCACCATCTGAGGGGAGCATTCCATCTAGCTGTGAAACTATCTGCCCCCTGTGGACTACCATATGCAGCACTATTCATCCCTGACCAAAAACCTCAGATGGCATCAAAACAAACTTTTCTCTTTCAATTCTCCCTTTTTCAACGACCGGTCTGCGGCCACAACCTCCAGGGAAGGCCACTATGATATCCCCCGAACCGTTGAGCCCTGAAGAGTTGAGTACCTTGGCCCCGTGACTGCTGCCAATCAACCGCAAACCACTTCTGGAACCCCTACATGTGCTTCCTGGGCCATTGCCTGCATTCTAACACCATATGTGGCATACCATTCACTGTATAGTAGGGGTACACAGCATTAGAAGCTGTCCCGTCCACACGACAGCCTGCAAGCTTCTCTAAAGGTACCTTTACACGCCGCAACTGTGGTGTAGCAACTGAAAGGCAATCAGGATTTCAGTCACGGTTGCCTTGAAATTGCTACGAAATTGCGGAGTGTAATTGGGGAAAGTGATCGTGATTTTCGAAGTTGCTACTGGTTGCGGTTTCAGAGCATTGTTCAAAAACCAGAGGCAACCCTGAAGGTGAAGTGCCCTGGTTTTGGCATGTGAACGGGCGATAGGGATGGAATCTACATCGCCTAGTGATTTCCCAGAGGCGTGCCACAGCGTGCAAGATACCGCACCCCTTCAGAGATGATTGGTGGGGGCTACTGTGTTTCCATTGGCTGTCCCTGCACAGGGCACCATATTTGAAGAGCTGTCCATGCACACTACACAATTGCAATGGCATCATGTATTAGCCAGCCTTCCTGCGCAGGCTGGCCAATCATGACGCTATTGCTTTGTCTAATCAGGGTGTTTGGGGCGCGGAATACACAACTCTGTCACGCCTATGTTCTTGCGGCGCTGCATAGGTACGCCCACATTCCCTTAGTGATTGCTGTGTGTGAAGCGGCGTAGGGATTCAACCGGATGTTTCCAGCAGGATCTGTTTCAACTTCTGGGAACCACGTTCCCATAGGTTGAGGGCGCAATTGCGGCGTGTACATGCGGCATCGGCGTTCGGTATCAACCATCAAAAACGTGCGTGCGCACGTTCGGTTGCTAACGATCGCCGGTGATAGTTGCGGCGTGTGAAGGTACCTTAAGAAACTTTGTTCTTGCCAGACTTTGTTGTTACTGTGGGTGTATGCAAATAAAGACTGTGTATTTACTTAAGGTACTTTCCTGCCTGTTTCTGTCCTTGGGGTCAGCTTCCTCAGACCATCTTTGGTCCAGTGCGTCCACCACCCATACTCATACTCCCTTAAGCATAACACCAATACCTTGTAGAATGGAACATACAGATAGACTTTTGGAAATAACATGAGAACTGATACTTAGTCACAAGAGCTAATACATTCTCTTAAAGTGGACTTAAAGATTAGAGAATTATTAGCAGACCCCAATCAATTCAACAGAAAGTGATAATAAATAAGCATACTCATTCAAAGAGAGATCAAACGTGCCCATCCCCAGCAATCGGTGGGAGTCTCAGTGCTCTGATGCTCTGACCCTCATTGATCTAGAAGTTATTGTCTAGCCTGTGAATACTTGATAACTTATTGTTAAAGGGGTTGTCCAGTCTAAAATAATAATTCTGCAGTCACTCTATATGACTGCAAACTTTTCAATCCGCCCGGCGCTCATACTATGTACAGCGAGGATTCACAGTTTTTAAACTGTGAAAGGACCTCAGTTATGTGGTATGAATGTTCCTGGACACTCAACCAGAACCTTCCAACTAGTTTACACAGCTTCACTCAATGCAAGGTTGCGCCCAGTAGAAGGCCATGCTGTTACGGGTGTGTCAGAAAGCATGGATGAGACTGTAGATACCACTCGTAGAAGGTCCCAGCGTTTGGCCAAACAGTAAGAGTCCTAAGAAAATGTCTCTGCCGCTTTAAGAGGCATTCCCCTTTTAGTTAAAGCTGGATGTCACTAGGACCCAGCTGATTCCTTACCTTGAGTTGCCTATATATTTCCCTTGACTTCCAGGATGCACTGCTGGTGATAGTTGTTCAGGTGTTCCTGATTGCATCTTAGCTCAAAGCAGTGTTTCCTGGAGTCTGCTGGTTTGCTGCTTGGATCTGCTCAAGCTAAGTGCATCTCTTCCCTCTTTGTTTGTTTCCCTCTTGTGTTTCTCTAGTTTCTAGCTGGGCAGATTAGTGATCACCCACTCTGATCCCTGTGTAGTAGTAGTCCATGGACAGTCAGGCAATAGGTATCCTGGCAGCGACAGTTGCGTAAACTGTATAGGGATCTTAGGGGAGCCAGGTGTCAGTGCTAGTTGTTCTAGGTGTCACCATCCCCCCTTTTTACCCTGAGCATCAGGGACTCTTTTCCCCTCTCCTGTCGTCGTCCAGCGCTGGGTGTCTCCCTACACCCAGCGTGACACATGCCTACTAGTCAGACATGCCCACTCCATGCACTTCTATTGATCGAGGCTGAGTCCACTGGTTGTGTTGTTGTCGGGAACATGCATACCACATATTGCAGGCTTAGAAAACCAGCGAATCCTTGCAGTGCCCAGTGCGGGCGCTGGATTTATTAATCTACCATTACAAAGAGTGACTGCAGGATAATCAGTTTAGACCGGACAACCCCTTTAAGGAAATACTCTCTTAAAATGTTTTAAATGGCTGCAGAGGGAGTCTGGGATGAGCTGAAATGAACAACGAAAGATTGATTTAAAGCAGATATATTGTGGACCAAAATGCGTACCTTTTTTATGGCAGAAAATTGCTTAAATTGTTACGTAATTCTACAAAACTCCCCAAATATTTGCCTTCTTTAAAACCAGCATGCATCTTTGTACAAATTTGGCTCAAATGGCTCCAATGATCTTTTCTTTGTAGACTGGCATACGAAACGCCATTCAATAAACGTGAGCCAAAGTGTTTTAAACTTGCTGTGGCTACTGATGCAGATAACGGAATCACTGCTTCTAATCCTGTCTGTTGTTCTATTCCCCTATTGATTTCTTCTTTTCCTACTGTGCTCTACATTAACAAATCCTATTTGTTTTCAGATTACTCTTTGTATAGACAGTCCATCTGTAAGTGTCTGCTCTACAATTTGACAGTTTGGGAGTTTTCCAGTCAGGTCAAACTGAAATATTGTTAATTATAGATGATTGCCACCCAAACTATAATTGTATCTTTATTTAAGCAGTATGCACGTAGAACAGCAGGAAACTAGCAGGAACTAAATTGTCACACTTGTCCTGGCTCCAGCGCTGAGCAACACTACCTCCTCCGGCATCTGTGTATTCAGGTAGTTGGCACTACCATGGACTGCTTCCTACTACTATAACAAACCCAACACTACGATATCACTGGGCATCTCTGCTATACTGTTGTCCAGTTATGCCTGGAGTCTGGACAGACCAGTGTCTGTCGGCACTAAGGACTGGGGTACTCACCAGCTGTGCCAGTATGCAGGGTTCATGCTGGCTGTGCCCACTCCTGTAGCCCTGGCTAACATTAAAAGGGGAAGTAAAAATGGAAAAAAACAAAAGGAAAATAGGAAAAGTGTTTGTGACGCCAGCTGAAGCTTCCAGCCACTAGGTGTCGGGCACTGCAGGTTTTATCCTCAGGAGACAGTTGTGATAGCAGTAAGGTGGGTAACCCCCTTCAGCGTGGGGAAGACACTTGAGGAACAAAGTGGAGATGATGGTGGTAGCAGTTGTGGTAGACAAGCAGTGTGATATTGCAGGAGGAAGGAAGCACGACAGACAGTCATTTTCAGTTCTTTATCTCTTTACTGTAGTTGATGCAGCAAGTCCTTGGTATTGGTACAACCAGGCATGCAGTTCACCCCATCTGGAAAGAACTGAAGTCCACTCTGCTGGAGTGAGGCATTATAGCCTTCCTGCTGGCTTCTTAAGTTTCTAGTTCCTGTAAGTTAGTGGATACCCTCCAGCAAAGTAGGTGATATGGATCCTGTGAGTGACTGCTCCACTTCAGTCCTCTGGTCCTCTTTGCCACTGTGCCCTGGATATACCCAGGGGGGTTGGATACTCGATATAAAGTCCAGCAATCTCCAGGTTCTGTGGCCAGATCATGAAAACCTGGCCACTTAGGGCATGGTGCCCTTCCTGCAGCTTGTCCCTCTTCCCAGGTCCACTGCCAGTTGCAGATATGTTCTGTTGACTACTTGACCCGACACCAACTGCAACACACCTTTGCCTACCTCTCCCTGTCCTAACTCCTGCCTCCAACAAGAAGTAGGGGTCTGCCCGGGGTGGGTCTCTTCAAGCCTCAACTCTCTGGTTGGGGTTTGGAAAGTGTTGGATGCTTTAGGTTTCCAGCAGAGGGTGCCTCAATTCTCTCTAGACATGACGTTGTAATCAATGTAGGACAATATCATCTGTGGCAGCCAAACTGCAGGGCCGCCACATCTCTGCCATATCACTGGGATCTTTTCTACTCTACTGGCCAGTTCTGCGTAGACAAACTCAGCCCTGCCTTATGACTGGATTACTCCAGAACCTCAAGTCCCAGCACCGATTTTAGACTTTTTGAAAGCCTCAACTCTCCTACTTTGCAGAGAAACCTCTGCTATACCTTTGGACCAGGTTTTCCACAGAGCCTCCTATGTCATTTAGCTGTTTTGTTATGTTTCCTAGTTGCTGAGTCGACCTGCTATATGGCTGTCCAATGCTTCTAAACTAATGGCCATGACTTCAACTCTACTTCTCTTATTACAACAGCTCCAGTTCTGCTCTTCAAAATACCATCTTGATATATCTGCCTTCCCTGTTACACCCTGACCACTTTTACTCATGAGTCTAAGGCTAGGGTCACACTTGCAGATTTTACATGCGTTTTTGAGACTTGCTTTTTGTGAAAACACATGCAAAAACGCATCCATAGGCCCCCATGCAAAAAACGCATGCCCCAATGTACCATGCGTTTTTGGGATGCGTTTTTGGCTCAGCACCAAAAAATACTGCAAGCAGCGAGTGGCAGTCACACCCCATCAGCAGAGCAGAATGGAAGAGAAAAGACTGCTGTGTGGAAGCTGCAGAAAAACTGTTAGTGGTGGTCCCTCACCGGGAGAGGAGATCTGTGACCTCTCTGTGCCAGCAGAGATCGGCGTCGGGAAGAACAGGCAGGTAGTTAGCAACTACCTGCCTGTAAATTCTTAAGCTCATAAAAAAATATAAAATAAATAGTAATGAGCGAGTTGTAAGATATTCGAGTTAGGATATCTCTAACCAAATACTTTGAATGCATAACGAATCTAATTCAAGTCAAAGGGGAACTCACCCTGATCCAAATACTGAAACAGTTCAAAGTATTCGGTTAGAGCTATCCAAACTCGAATATCTTACTACTCGCTCATCACTATATATCCGAACCTGAATATCTTACTACTCGCTCATCACTATATATCCGAACCTGAATATCTTACTACTCGCTCATCACTATATATCCGAACCTGAATATCTTACTACTCACTCATCACTATATATCCGAACCTGAATATCTTACTACTCACTCATCACTATATATCCGAACCTGAATATATTACTACTCACTCATCACTATATATCTGAACCTGAATATCTTACTACTCACTCATCTCTATATATCTGAACCTGAATATCTTACTACTCGCTCATCACTATATATCTGAACCTGAATATCTTACTACTCACTCATCTCTATATATCTGAACCCGAATATCTTACTACTCGCTCATCACTATATATCTGAACCTGAATATCTTACTACTCGCTCATCACTATATATCTGAACCTGAATATCTTACTACTCGCTCATCACTATATATCTGAACCTGAATATCTTACTACTCGCTCATCACTATATATCCGAACCCGAATATCTTACTATTCGCTCATCACTATATATCCGAACCTGAATATCTTACAACTCGCTCATCACTATATATCTGAACCTGAATATCTTACTACTCGCTCATCACTATATATCCGAACCCGAATATCTTACTATTCGCTCATCACTATATATCCGAACCTGAATATCTTACTACTCGCTCATCACTATATATCTGAACCTGAATATCTTACTACTCGCTCATCACTATATATCCGAACCTGAATATCTTACTACTCGCTCATTACTATATATCTGAACCTGAATATCTTACTACTCGCTCATTACTATATATCTGAACCTGAATATCTTACTACTCGCTCATCACTATATATCCGAGTCTCAATATCTTTCTACTCACTCATCACTATATATCCGAACCCGAATATCTTACTACTCGCTCATCACTATATATCTGAACTGAATATCTTACTACTCGCTCATCACTATATATCCGAACCTGAATATCTTACTACTCGCTCATCACTATATATCCAACTCGAATATCTTACTACTCGCTCATCACTATATATCTGAACCTGAATATCTATACTACTCGCTCATCACTATATATCCGAACTCGAATATCTTACTACTCGCTCATCACTATTATATCCGAACCTGAATATCTTACTACTCGCTCATCACTATATATCCAACCTGAATATCTTACTACTCGCTCATCACTATATATCGAACCTGAATATCTTACTACTCGCTCATCACTATATATCCGAACCTGAATATCTTACTACTCGCTCATCACTATATATCTGAACCTGAATATCTTACTACGCTCATCACTATATATCCGAACCTGAATATCTTACTACTCGCTCATCACTATATATCCGAACCTGAATATCTTACTACTCGCTCATCACTATATATCCGAACCTGAATATCTTACTACTCCACTCATCACTATATATCCGAACCTGAAATATCTTACTACTGCTCCTCATCACTATATATCCGAACCTAAATATCTTACTACTCGCTCATCACTATTTTATCCGACCTGAATATCTTACTACTCGCTCATCACTATATATCCGAACCTGAATATCTTACTACTCGCTCATCACTATATATCGAACCTGAATATCTTACTACTCGCTCATCACTATATATCCGAACCTGAATATCTTACTACTACTCGATCATCATATATATCCAACCTGAATATCTTACTACTCGCTCATCACTATATATCGAACCTGAATATCTTACTACTGCTCATCACTATAATATCCGAACCTGAATATCTTACTACATCATCACTATATATCGAACCTGAATATTTACTACTACTCTACTATCACTATTATCCGAAACTGAATATCTTACTACTCGCTCATCACTATATATCCGAACCTGAATATCTTACTACTCGCTCATCACTATATATCCGAACCTGAATATCTTACTACTCGCTCATCACTATATATCCGAACCTGAATATCTTACTACTCGCTCATCACTATATATCCGAACCTGAATATCTTACTACTCGCTCATCACTATATATCCGAACCTGAATATCTTACTACTCGCTCATCACTATATATCCGAACCTGAATATCTTACTATCTCGCTCATCACTATATTCGAACTAATATCTTACTACCTATCCTATATATCCGAACGATATCTTACTCTCCTCATCACTATATCCGAACTGAATATCTTACTACTCGCTCATCACTATATATCCGAACCTGAATATCTTACTACTCGCTCATCACTATATATCCAACCTGAATATCTTACTACTCGCTCATCACTATATATCCGAACCTGAATATCTTACTACTCGCTCATCACTATATATCTGAACCTGAATATCTTACTACTCGCTCATCACTATATATCCGAACCTGAATATCTTACTACTCGCTCATCACTATATATCCGAACCTGAATATCTTACTACTCGCTCATCACTATATATCCGAACCGAATATCTTACTACTCGCTCATCACTATATATCCGAACCTGAATATCTTACTACTCGCTCATCACTATATATCCGAACCTGAATATCTTACTACTGCTCATCACTATATATCCGAACCTGAATATCTTACTACTCGCTCATCACTATATATCCGAACCGAATATCTTATACTCGCTCATCACTATATATCCGAACCTGAATATCTTACTACTCGCTCATCACTATATATCCGAACCTGAATATCTTACTACTCGCTCATCACTATATATCCGAACCTGAATATCTTACTACTCGCTCATCACTTATATCCGAACCGAATATCTTACTACTTCGCTCATCACTATATATCCGAACCTGAATATCTTACTACTCGCTCATCACTATATAATCCGAACCGAATATCTTACTAACTCGTCTCATCACTATATATCCGAACCTGAATATCTTACTACTCGCTCATCACTATATATCCGAACCTGAATATCTTACTACTCGCTCATCACTATATATCCGAACCTGAATATCTTACTACTCGCTCATCACTTATATCCGAACCTGAATATCTTACTACTCGCTCATCACTATATATCCGAACCTGAATATCTTACTACTCGCTCATCACTATATATCCGAACCTGAATATCTTACTACTCGCTCATCACTATATATCCGAACCTGAATATCTTACTACTCGCTCATCACTATATATCCGAACCTGAATATCTTACTACTCGCTCATCACTATATATCCGAACCTGAATATCTTACTACTACGCTCATCACTATATATCCGAACCTGAATATCTTACTACTCGCTCATCACTATATATCCGAACCTGAATATCTTACTACTATCGCTCATCACTATATATCCGAACCTGAATATCTTACTACTCGCTCATCACTATATATCCGAACCTGAATATCTTACTACTCGCTCATCACTATATATCCGAACCCGAATATCTTACTACTCCCTCATCACTATATATCCGAACCTGAATATCTTACTACTCGCTCATCACTGTATATCCGAACCTGAATATCTTACTACTCGCTCATCACTATATATCCGAACCCGAATATCTTACTACTCGCTCATCACTGTATATCTGAACCTGAATATCTTACTGCTCGCTCATCACTATATATCCGAACCTGAATATCTTACTACTCGCTCATCACTGTATATCCGAACCCGAATATCTTACTACTCGCTCATCACTGTATATCCGAACCCGAATATCTTACTACTCGCTCATCACTATATATCCGAACCTGAATATCTTACTACTCGCTCATCACTGTATATCCGAACCCGAATATCTTACTACTCGCTCATCACTGTATATCCGAACCCGAATATCTTACTACTCGCTCATCACTATATATCCGAACCAGAATATCTTACTACTCGCTCATCACTATATATCCGAACCCGAATATCTTACTACTCGCTCATCACTATATATCCGAACCTGAATATCTTACTACTCGCTCATCACTATATATCCGAACCCGAATATCTTACTACTCGCTCATCACTATAAATAATCCCAATTAACCTCTTTAATTTCTGCCCCAATAAGAAATAATGGGATATACTGTAGCATTTTAGTTATGACGAGTACCTTTACATAGGGTATAAAAATTGTCGCAACCACAGCAAAAAAGAAAATATAAAAAGTCAATGGACAAAAATGGCATAGGGCAAAGAAAGTAAAAAAAAAATGGGAAAACCATCAAGGTTTCACTTACATTTCCTAAAGCTAAATTATATATTCTCAGCTGCTGTTTTATACCATGATCCATGAAGGAGAAAGCTTTTCAGGGGCTTTGAATGCTGATGGAAGATAGAGAAATAATAACAGTGAAGAGTTTCAACAAGTAATAGAGCAGATTGATGGAGGACTATCAAAGGAAGCCTTCACATTAACAGCAATGTGGTGCGCTTTTAAAAGACGTTCCTCTGCGTCATGGAATAAAATATTGGCAGGATATATATATTGCCAAAACAAATTGAATACGGCCTGGATCCTTCACTTCAGAACATTTTAGTCATTACCTTCTCACATAGTCTGTATTTCTTTGTGTTTTTTATTTTTGTTGCCTCACGATGAATAGGCTTCTTTCTCCATTTCTTTTTACTTCGGTTTATGTATTTTAAGTACCTGCTGAACTTCTTATCAGTTCCGTTTTTCTGATGAGTCACGTTTTTCTTCCTCTACATACTGGTTTGCCCATAATAATGCCTCTACTTGCACCCAGTGAAACATTGATCAAAATCATATTTTCCAAAGAGGGCGTAATCTTTTATGGTGAGCATGATTTGTGTATCTATATATGCAAATGTATAAATACAAATATTTAAGTATATATATAATGTATACTGTATATATCATCAAAGCAAATTTCCAAAATAAGAAATAATTAAATTTGTTCCACAACCCAACATATAACTATTTTATTTATGTAAAATTATTACAGTTCTGCCGTTAATTACAGTGCTATGGATTATACAGTGTACGTATGTGCAGGAAGATAATTAGTTACAATACTTAAATTTGGTTTAGTAGTGGCGTCACACATGTATTTTATTATTATTATTTATTTATATAGCGCCATTAGATTCCATGGCGCTTTGCATGAGGAAAGGGCAGACGAAGACAAGTACCATAAATGTGGACAATCAGGTCATACAGGTACAAGGGGGGAGAGGAACATGTCCGCGAGAGCTCACAGTCTACATGTACAACATAAAGTATGGAGGCTTCATGTTCAGAGTGCGGTGAACACGCAAAGGCCGGAACATGGAAGTGAAATAAGAAAGAGAGAGGGGCGCAATGTGTAGGATTATCATGAACATAAACAGTGGCAAGGAACAGGTGGTTGCTCACCTTCCAGGGCTGTGCAAGTCCTGTACAACCTGATTATCAGCTATGTGATGGCCCCTGCTGTATTAATCCTCCTGATATCACCGCCGCAGCTCCGGGTAAACGGCCGTCCGGTCACGTGGTGCAGCCAACGGAATTACGTCACCGTAAGTCCTCCAGTGCTTGTCCCTTGTTGCCAGGCAACGCCAGGTTCTTGCAGTGATATGGTGGTAGCGTGCCCAGCTGCTCCTGCCGCTTCTCCCTCAGACAGGGAATGAGTATATTATAAATGGATATAAGCGGTCTATTAGAAGCGCTTTGGACACAGACTTCAGGAGGCTCAGATGATATTGAACAGACCTTTATTTCCTCTCCTCCTTAGCTCCACAATGCGTTTCGATAGAAATGCTATCTTCATCAGGTAATATCTGATGGTATGTGGTGGTATCTGGTGGATACCACCTGATGAAGATAGCATTTCTATCGAAACGCGTTGTGGAGCTGTGGAGGAGAGGAAATAAAGGTCTGTTCAATATCATCTGAGCCTCCTGAAGTCTGTGTCCAAAGCACTTCTAATAGACCATTTATATCCATTTATAAGGAACATGGAAGTGAGGAAGAGACCGTGACTGATGGCTTTTGTGCATTTGCTAAAGTTGGTGAATATTATTAGTACAGAACCGTATCTGCACAGGGAGGGAGGTACAGTACTGTACAGCGGTGGGGAGAACGTGCATGATGTTCTTATGGCAAATCTTGCTCCTATACTAAATTACAATTTATTACAAATGTTAGCGTCTCTCGCAAAACGTTACTTGATATGCAATGTTCAACTGTGTATATATATATATATATATATATATATATATATATATATATACACTGTATGTAAAGCGGCAGTGGGTTTTGTGGCTCTAGAAAAAGTATATCCAGCATAGGCAGAAGAAGAGAGATTGGCAATTTCCACTGAACTTTCAGTTATCATATTTTTAACAATCTACATTTAATATACAGCACATATTATATTTACTGGATGGCTGTGATGGATTCCATTGGCAGACGCCATCTATCATTTATGGTTTTCCAAGTAGTTAAAGTATAAATGTCACTTCATTGTAAAAAAAGCAAAACAATACTGCACTGGTTGTTAATGATGGGTTACATAGCAGCTAAATTGAACCTCTTTTTGTGCCACATGACTTATTGTCTCAAATTATTCTGTGCTCTTTTAAAAACTGCATTTTATGTCCGTGTGGACATGGCCAGTGTCTGCCAGCACTGTGTGCGTATTTCCACAAATTCTGAGTACAGGCTGAAAGGGAGAAGTGGGATGTGCAAGTAGAGAAGTGGTTAACAGTGATCCTGACTGAACACTATGGAGGTAGATGACAGATCAGAAGCTTGTGCCAAAGAGGAGTTTACACTGATCCTGACATTCTGACATTGCTTAGCTCTGTGCTGTAATGTGAAGTAATCTGATACATTGTTTCCTCACCTGCTGCAGTCAAGAGTGTAGGCCACTCTCCCACCCTTATATGGCTACATGCCCATATTCAGTGTGAAGATGGATCTGAGTGAGAATGAACATATGTCTGCTTCACACACAGTGTAGTGGGGACACCTTCTGAAAGCTTTATAATTGGTTTTGGACCAGATTTAATTAGTAAAATATATTCAAAGTTTATTATAATCGTTGCTCTACATTATTATTAAATAAAAATTTAAACTATGTTTACACTTTAAGTTATTGAGACGAGTTATATAATTTGAACACATCTGTATATACTTTATCCAGTAATGACAGATTACGATCATAAAATTGGTATTATATTAATGTATGAGAAGTTCTTTCACCCAACTTGTAGACCCACTGTGTACTCCCAATATCTTGAAAGGTAGTAAAGGTTCAGACTATGAAGTATTCATTAAAAATTTACATTGACTTATTAATGATTCATCCTGTAACTGTACAACCAGCCTTGGCATTGTTATGGTATCATGTACTAGAAAACTACACAAGATAGATTGTATGCTGTTCTAGTACTTGATCTTAGCTCATGCAATAGGCGGCTCGTAGCTGTTCATTACACAAATGGGTCATTTACAGTAGTTCACAATATTGATTGCAGTCAATGAATGCATTAGCCCATTTCAGTTGTGTAAACTTGCCAATTCTCCATAGCATTTTTCTCTTCATCTTCTGACAGCTTGTCATATATTGTTTTATCTTGAGCACAGCTCCAATGACTGAGGCGTATAAATAGAACGGCATGATAAAAACATAAATCAGTTCTTGGGTAAAAGAAAAACAACTTGGAGAACTCATGTAACTTGGTGTTAGAAGGAACAAGCTTTCGTTAAAGGGTATGTTTCATCTTCAATCTTCAGGAGCACATCGCTCCCCTGCCTCCCAGATTCCTGCGGAGATGCACTCCTGATGAGCTAAAAATTAAACAAAAGACTGACTGGCACACCAAGCAATGTGTACAGGTGCTAACTGAAAAAAACACATGACTACAAAAAGCCATTCCACTGCACACAAGAACACTGAGGATATGTGCCCCCTGTGCTTCTATTACATGCTGTGCACAAATACAGCCAAAGCAGCACAAACCTATTGCGTTTGTACATATACAAAATCAGCACAAAAATGTAGCACAATTAAGGGGACACACAAACACAGACTGACACACAGAGACAGATAGACACAGACAAACAAACAATTTCTCACTCTCCCCCAGTGATCCCCGTTGTTTCATTTCCATACTTTGGCAGGAGATGTCTGTATTGTCCTGCCAGGATCTTGCACCACTTGACTCAGCCAATCCCATGGTGTGCAAGCTCTGGCTTTGATAGGATGATTCCCACAGGTCCTTAAGTCGGTGTACAGAGGAAAGAAACACGGGACATCACCAGGGGATCGTTGGGGAGGGTGAGTATTGGAGCATTTATACTGAAGAAATCCCTTGAAAAAAACATCACAAATGGACTGTGGGAATACCTATGCGTTTGTAATGCTTTATTTAGGTTAGAATGGAGTCGATGGGGAAAACACCGCCCAAAAATAGGCAATTTAATTGCTGACACATCAAAAAAATGCAGTCTGTTTCTGCACCAAAAATGCAGCACCCAAAAATGCTCAGTGGGCACAGCTTTTGGAAAATCACATAGACTTTCATTACAACGCTGTGGATGCTGTGTTTTAGGTGTAGAAATGCATCAAAAATGCACAGTGGCCACATAGCCTAAGAATTAAATGAGACTGTGGCCTTGCATTAATGCAGTGGGAACATTAGAAAAAGGGAAAAATACAAATAGCTTACTGCAAAATGGAACAGAGAAAATATAACATAGCATTACTGCTGTAGGTATATTTGAATTAAGTATATGCTTAGCTATTGTATTGGCCAATTCATATAAGCCCGATAACCACGACAAGGTGCATCTCATATATCGGGACCTTACCCTGAAATGCCTCAATCTGAGATTAAAAATCTGCCTCCAAGATTTCTGCTTACCAAGAGGGAGGTGCACTCCGGAGGAGTGACAGTCCAAACTCTGCTGGGTCAATCAATTTATAATAAATGGGTCCTAATTTCACTGAAAAAACATTTATTGAAAAGGACTAAGGCTGCCTTCACATTTGCGTATTGCTGCGTTCCCATAAGCAGTCAAACGCATGCGCACTGCGTTCCTATGTTTAACATAGGAACGCATGGTGCCTGCGTTTGCTGCGTTCGGGTGCGGATGCGGACGATATCTGCTCCTTCCGGTGTCCAGCGTCCGCACCCGGGACGCAGTATGTTGGTTTTTTTTTTCGCGCTTGGGGACCTTGGAAAATCAGCAAGCGTCCCCAAGCGCACAAAAAATGCATTGTCTTCAATGGGTCCGCAGTGTTCTGCGCTTAACAGCGCAGGAGAACGCTGTGGACCCATTGAAAAATCTCCCGGTGGCCGGCGGTGAAGTCACAGGAGCTCACCGACGGCCAACGGGAGATCAGCTGAGCTTCTGCTGATCTCTTCCTCCCCACCGCCGATAATCTGCTAGCGATGTCGGCGGGGAGAAACAGCTGATGTGACAGCTGTTTGAATCTTCCCGCGCCGACATCTCCTCTCGGTGTCGGCACGGGAAGATTCAAACAGCTGTCACATCAGCTGTTCTCCCCGCCGACATGTCCCGGAGCTTACCGGCGGCCGGGAGGCGGAGATCTCCGGCACTGATCACCGCCCCCGGACACCGCTGATTGGCTGCCGGGCTGCACAGTGATGTGTCCGCATGCGGACATTCTCCGCTGCGGACACATCAAAATGGCCCTGCTTTACACTGCGTTTGTGTCTGCATGCGATTAGCATGCAGACACAAACGCTAATGTGAAGCCAGCCTAAAATACTATTCAAAGCTCTCTTTATTGTTTGTAATGCTAAAAGACTGAATGGTCATACAAAAAAACAAGTAAGGCCCCTTTCACACCAGTAGTAATCGTTGATCGCGGCAGTTGCGGTGAAAAAAACGCAACTGCCGCGATTACGGCATAACGGCCGCACTTGCGGTTCACTTGCGGCAAGCCCCATGCTATGTCTATGGGGCTTGCGGCAAGGTGCGGCAAGTGCGGTATAGTTGCGGTTTCAGTACTTGCAGCAGAATTCCATAGACATTGCATGGGGCTTGTCGCAAGTGAATGGCAAGTGTGGCCGTTATGCCGTAATCGCGGTAGTTGCGTTTTTTTCAAAATTGCACCATACCTGTCCACAGGTTGTATTTAATATTGCAGCTAAACTCTATTAATTTTAAAGAAGAAAACTTGCCTTACCACACAACACCTAAAGACCGGTATGGAAGACAACCCTTTGTGAGTAAGAGCCAATAGTAGGCAGGTTACATTTCTTACTACAGAAGATTGTCAAACATTTAAAAAACATTGTTTATTCTGAAAATACAACAATGCATTTAATAAATGTAAGAAAAAATATAACTTTTTTTTTTCAATATATTTCCTTGATTTTATATACGGTACCTATTTTTTAGAAAGTGCACCTGGAGACTCGCTTACTTGAGCACCTGTAATGCTGAAACTCTATCACAATGATGCTTTAAAATATATTCTGGTTACCAAGGCACCATGAATACACATGAGATGATGTATTATTGTTAGGAGGAAATGTTCTAGTGTTCAGTCAGGAAAAAAAATATCCAAAAATGAATACAATAACCTAAGTGCAGGCTCCATATGTTCTAAAATAGTTTTTTTTTTAAATCAGCCTCTATGGTAATGAATATTATTATCATTATTATTGTTATTATTGTTGTTATAGATATCCAGCATAATGATCTTATTTGCTGTGTGTAACTGTTGTATAATAATAATAATAATAATAATAATAATTGGTACAGTTTTAGAGAGACAACCCTTGTCCCCACGGGCACAGGGAGGTACATCAAGTGAGAGACGGTGGTATGGCAAAATACCCTGACAGGCCGAGAGACCCCTTTCACTGGCACCAGTGAAACAAACTCCTGTCAGCCCGGTAGGACTGCCACCATTTCCTCATTAGATAAAAACCCATTCCATTGACAGGATTATATTGGACCCGAAACCAGCCCCGGTAGCACGAAATGTTAAACAGAGAACACAGACATGGGAATTCCATGGATCGGACTAAAAGATCAGACTGAGGTTAAATTGGATATTTAATTGCCTTAAGGGCACACAAGCCAAAACACAAAATACGGAAAGGTTATACAGATGTGATGGTCAGATATGCAATACCGGTAGTAGTACTTTAAGTATAAGCAGCTGATGCAAAAGTCAGTTACCAGTTGGGTGTTAGGCCTTGGTGCTATGGAACCCCATGGGAGGTGTTTGGTGTCAATGGTTTCCAGTTTATTCCAATATGATATGACAGTAGGACCTTCCTTAGAAGAGAAAACTGTGTCTCTGCCTCACACGAGCCATTAACCCCATGGTCAGTCACTCCTTTTCCAGTCCCCGGGGAGATCCTAGTTTCTCTCGCCTCAGGTCTTCTCTAGAAGTTTAAACTCTAAAAGCTATCGATAAAAGCTTCTCAATAGAAGGTCATAGGGAGGCGGTTTTTGTGCCATTGAATCCAGCCAGGCCCCTGTTACACTTGTAGACAAAACACAGCTTCCCTACCTGGCTTCTACTAGCTGATCTACCTACTCCAGGATGGTAGAACATGTTGACACCCAGGTGAGCATTTTTTCCTGTTCCCAAGGTCCCAAAAAATGTATCTGGCATACAGCTAGGATGTTAGATACCTCCATAATTCTTCATGAAATTATGGCTTCTGTCTGTCTGGTGGTTTCCTTTGAAGCAGTTAAACAGATTGAGCTCCTAACATGGGTTTATCATGCCAGTAGGACCTGGTACCACCGAGGCTGCTAGGGGTGTGAGTATTCCCCCTTGGAGCATTTGAAGGTGGACCACCTGCTGAGCCAGGTGTTCTGTGTCAGCTTCACATATTGAAAGAGGTTTACAGTCAATTGGCATGAAACTATATCCTTTATATGAATCAATCCCTCTATTGTACATGTGCTAAAGCCAGAAAATTTACAATCCATCTGCATTTATTTCTTTGAAGGTCATTAGACTGAAATATCATATGTGTTATATCCTTGGATCAAATACTCGCTGCTTAGTGTTTGGTAGATCACATAAAATCCCAATAAAATAAGTTCACGTTTGTAAGTGTAACTTGAAAAAAATGTGGAAAGGGTCACAGTTCTTCAAGATACCATATGCTAGTTTTGATGGATTATTACATAATCAATAACTACAGGATCTCTGTCATTTGCATATTCAGAAGCGTAATTTACAGCTCCCAGGCCCAATTGCAAATCCTGACGCTGTGCCTCCACCCACCTAATGTCATTTATAATACTAATGTTGCAGAAACATTCTTGGCTACCTCTGCACCCCCTATAGTCACACCCCAGTTTAGGCAACATGGAGCGAGGGAGGTTTTTGTAATGCCATTGGTGGAGGTGATGAAACCCTCCCTGTGTTCTTGAGGAAATCCGCAGCACTTTGTTGGTTGATACACAATTTACAAAGATGCAAAGAGACATGAAATTGCTTGATAGCCTTGGCACAGCCAAATAGAAAAGAACTAGCCGTGTGTGAAATGCCTCAGAGTCACTGGTGTTCAGACATGCAACATGTGTTCCATTATTGTGGAATTAGCCTTCGTCTCACATTCTGGTGATTAATACTCACTGCAGATGGAATATGATTAATTACTCCAGTCAATTTAGATCTAATAAAAAAAAAAAAATAATGAATCCTGATTAATAACTTGACTGGGATATACTTAGTACTGGCAACTTAAGAATGGCATCCTCATTCCATGAATGTTTTTATCTTGGAGACGCTACTAAGGATCTGTTGGCCCCTGTGACATCTCTGTTTTAGTAATTGCTAGCTGTAGAGCCTGTGATTCACCCAAATAGGACATAAAAACAGAAAAAACTCACCCAAAAATTGCCAGGTAAATACCCATTGCACCTAGCAGCGGCTGCCAGTTCCCCTGAGAGGCAACACAGGTGTCTGTATACCGGTGCTCAATCACCTGCAACACACAGTGGGGGCGGTTGTGGCACCAGCGTCCGGCCATGCTGTCAGGGAGGTGACTGGTGGCATTTAAAGAGACAAGGTTACCATAGGGATCTGCCACTCACGGTGCATGCACGGCATAGTGTCAGAGCAGCCTATTGATCACGCCCTGCTATCAGGTCAGGCGGGCTGCTCCGCACTGATTACATGCCCCACAAAATGACAGATGCCCCCCAGTGACGGTGAGTTACGAGCTTACGTATTTTGGCCCAAAATATCCACAAACACCTCACAATTTCATCCTTAGTGCTTTATTGCACCTTTTTTTATCTGCAGTTTGACGCTGGGCCCTCAGGGGGGGCGTTTCTTCTAGATGAACTTGTTCCCCATACAGGAACGCTGCCCCTGAGGTCCAGCCCTACCTGTAGAGGACTTTACCAAACTAGCCGCATTACCGTCCACCTCCAGCGGACTGTGGCGGCGCTGGTGGCTCCTCACCAGAAACTACAGGTGGCGTTACGACAACTGTACATAGGAAATCCCCTGTAAATATACCCCTTTTCAAAAGAAGTCCCCCAGGACACGAGATCAGGCATGGCCACCACTCCCCGTGACACAGGAGCATTAACCCCTTGGAGCCTGATACCCGAGTACCCCAAAGCCTGGGGCTCAACAATAGCAGGGCATGACCAATAGGCTGCTCTGACACTATGCCTTGCATGTACCGTGAGTGGCAGAGCCCTATGGTAACCTTGTGTCTTTAAATGCCACCACTACCATTAACGCATGTGTGTGCGTTTTTTTTTTTAAAAAAGCATGCATTTTTATGCAGCTGCCAAAAAACACCGCTAGCAGTGTTTTTGGGGAAATTTCAAAAACGCATGCTTTTTTAACATGGGGCCTTATGGGTGACGCATGCGTTAATGCATGGCACATATAGGCACCATGCGTTAACGCATGTGTTTTTTGGGAAAAAAAATGACTAAGTCCCAAAATTTCCAAAAAACGTCCTGGACCTCAGGGGACACTATTGGCACCCTTAGAAAAACAGATTTTGTTTTCTAAGGGCTCTAAAAAATGGATTTGGATGGGTGACCCTGGCCTATGAATACCTTTAGTGGATGTACATACACTCAGCTTTATATATAATTGGATTCCCTTTGAAATAACAATTTTGGAGTATGTCTTTTTTCATCACACTACATTGTGCCATTCCTCTGATTCTCTTCCTAGAATTATCTAAGTAAAAAATCATAGATAAACAAATGGAAAGAGGCTCTCTAAAGGTTTAAGCTGGACAATATTCGTAGTAGCACAAGGATAGATCAGTCTCTTGGAAACCTCCTATTTGAGGATAGAACAGCCTTCCTATTCAGTCTTTGATGCATGGATGTGAGATGTGTCTGAGGGATTTGACCATGGGTCTTTGTGCAAGCAAAGGCAGATAGGTTACTTGCTATCTTCTCCTCCCAAATCTGACCAGCTGCATGTGATTAATCTTGGAAGGACGATGCAGTGATGAACATTAATGTATTTTATTCACAATATCTTGGTGAAGTAGTGTGGAGATGAAGGAAAAGATGAGGGATGCAAGGTAAAGGATGGGAGATAGAGCTAATAGGAGAAGCCTCTCTTCGGGCCTAATGCACATGCTGCCAAGATGGCACTGACCAGAAGAAAGGATGAGATTAAACAAGAAAGTAGGAGCTACAGAAAGGAAGGCATTATGGGAAAATTACAATACAATACAGGGAAAACGAATTATAACAATGACCAGTAGATGGCAGCAAAGTAAAACAACACTGTACACTATACTATCCATATAAATGAATGAATGAAAACATCACATTAAATATATGTCCATCTCTTACCTCTGACCCCCTGGTGCTTTCCAAACTGAAAGCACCACTGAATGCAACGTGTCTGCTGCATTCAGGGAAGGGGTCTCCCATGTTTCTACCCACTCTGTAAGCTGTAAAAAAGACTTTATAAAGTTTAGAGATAACGAGCCCGGAGGGACTTACTGATTATGCAGTCCTCGTTGTTCTCGGGGGTCCTCCCCACCTCCTGCCTCCCTGTGCCGCCCCCTGCCTCCCTCTGCTGCCTCCTGCCTTTGACATCAGCACCAGAGCCCACCCTGCTCCAGATTATGCTGTATGCATACAGCAGGGTGGGCTCCAGTGCTAATGTCACAGGCAGGAAGCCAAGGATTCTGAAGTGAATTTATTATCACCTATGCAATACTAAGGAGATCCTAAAGACTTTCACTGTTGGCGGACCTCGAGGCCTCGAGTTCCCTACACATGGCTTAGAGAACCCACCTCACTGAGTGAACCTATAACAGTCAGAGTGAGCAGAGTCACAGTCCCAACCAGTAACATCTGGTTGCTATTTTTTTTATGTAAAATTTGAGGACAAATCAAAAGGAGAAAAAAGAATGCAAAGCTATAAGGAAAGATTCAGCCCTTGATTGTTGCATTATGAGAGCTTATCCATCCTCTTTGTACATTGAATTCAATAATAAACCTGTATACGTCAAATCAATGCAAACCCATTAGGAAATATCCATCATATTTATTATGGCTCCTGCAACACTGTAAGCGCCAGTATGAACCTGGGATAAACCGTACAGGGTGGTGAGCTTCATTAGATAGGGTAACCATGTCTATAGAAAAGCCCTGTATACCACAGATATAATAGTTCCTATTCTTTTGCAGGGATATTATTATTTATGAAGCAACAGATCGTGCAGCAGAGACTTTACTTTCTATATATTGCTTTTTCCTGTGTGTGAACAGAGTAATTTCTATTTAGTGCACATTCTGCCATGTCTGTATATTGTCTGTGTACTGTTTGATAACACGCGTGAAGGAGAGTCCTGAGTACTACTGCCGGCTTGTCATTTACAATAAATCAGCATGAATATACTTCTACAGATACTGCACCCAGACTCCATATTCTCCTTCTCAGTCATAAACCAGTGACCCAACAACTACTGCACATAAGTGTTATCTATCTATCTATCTATCTATCTATCTATCTATCTATCTATCTATCACTTCCTTCAATT
>JARQOC010000007.1:138136886-138147081 GCA_033576535.1 Allobates femoralis | reverse complement strand
TGAGAATGTGCAGAGCGCAGGACGCAGTAGGGAACGGAGGAGAAGTAAGTATTGATTCATTTAATTAATCAGTGCATGCATGGTGACCAGAGGGCTGTGGGGGTGTGACATATTTAATGGAAGACAGGACTATAGAGACTGTGTGTTATCTTATATAGAGTACTATAGAGGCTGCATTATACAATATGGAGGAATATAGAGGCTGCATTATACTATATGGAGGATTATAGAGGCTACATTATACTATATAAATGAATAGAGGCAAAATTATACTATATTGAGGATTATAGAGGCTGCATTATACTTAATGAAGGCCAAGAGGCTAACATTATGCTATATGGAGGATTATAGAGGCTACGCTATACTATATGGAGGATAATAGAGTCTACATTATACTATATGGAGGATTATAGAGGCTACATTATGGTATACAGAGGACAATAGTGGTTGCATTACACTATATTTGATGTATTTTAAAGGCTATATTATACTATATGGAGGACTATAGAGACTGCTTAACTAATATGGAGTATTATAGAAGCTGCATATTTTCTGGAAGACTATGGGAGCTGCATTATATTATATAGAGGCTGCTTTTTATTATATGGAGAACTGCGGAGGGTCATATATTACAGATGCATCTCAATGAATTAGAATATCATCAAAAAGTAATTTCAGTAATTCAATACATAAAGTGAAACACATATATTATATATAGTCATTACACACAGAGGGATCTATTTCAAGTGTTTATTTCTGTTAATGTTGATGACTATGGCTTACAGCCGATGAAAACCCAAAGGTCATTATCTCAGAAAATTAAAGTAGGGAGGACAAAGGGTCTGAGAGATAAAATATGACCTAAATAGGTATCAGAGGCTTCACCTTGTGTGGTTGTGAGAGTCACAACCACTATAAAAGCAGATCACGGCTGCTGCAGTCACCAGCGTGGTGCATATAGAGTAGGGAGGATGAAGGGTTAAAAATTGTGCTGCCGTATTCCACAAGACATCAAAGGGTGAATAAAATAAATATTATTTCACCCTTTGAAAAAACAAAAGTAGTATAAAACAATTCATCCAACCAAAGCCTAAATGTCACAAGTGTGTTGTGACCTCTGCAGTATCTGGGATCAGAAGGTCAAGGCATTTATCTAATCGTAGGTCCTCTTTAGAGATTCTCGTCGATTATCATGAATAGACCAGAATTATTTCCTTTCAGTCCTGAAGGGGTTAAGAGTTTCTTTTTTACCCTGCTGAGAATCCTTGTAGCTTTAAATCTCAGCTTCTGCTCCTTATTGTCACTCCTTTCCTCTATTTAAGCTCACTCCCATCTCTCTCCTATGCCGGTTATAGGTCTGCTATGCTGACCACTCTGGTGAACTTGTTCCAGTCGAAGCTGTGCCGTTCTTTTCAGTAGAAGCTGAGCAGTCCCTGGAGAAACTGTGGAGTATTTGTGTTTTTTCCTGATTTTTTTGTGTTTTTTTCCTGATTGTTTGTCTTCCTTCCCATGTTGTATTATCATAGTAGTAAGACTAGCGTCTTGCTGGCCTATTCACTATAGTCAGGAAACGTCCAGGGTCAGTCAGGGTCTAGGCAAGTGATTGATCATGGGGAGGGGAAGGACCTGTTCAGGGATGATGGGGAGCATAGGGTTCAGACTCAGGTGAGTGTTTTTAGGAGTGACCCCTCATCCCTTTTCCCCTTTTCCCTGGTGTTCTCCCTCCTGTTACACCTCACGTTCAGCATTTCCTTGCTGCGGCGTGACACTGGACCTACTTTGAGACATTTTCTACAACTCTTGGTCTATTTCAGCCCATTCTAATCATGGTACGTGGGTCTATTATTTATATGGCAATCAAATTCTGACTATTAAGCTTTCCAGTAGGGTATCACGTTTCCACCTTTTTCTTGCTTGTGTGGTGCTTTTATCTGGAGTCCTGTTACCCTTTCCTCTTATGGTTGAACGGGGAATTGACAACTGACATTTCAGTCCTTTCTTACCCTATCAGGAGATACCATATCTGGAAATTAATGTTTTTGTATTTGGCATGGAGTAGTTTTAGGTGCTTTGTTGTCCTAATGTGCCCCTTGCTAATTTCCTTCTACTTGAGCAGAACAGACACCTAGATATCCGAAATGCCAGCCTGCGTTTCCAAATAGCCGAAATAAATGCCGCTTGGCTGCTCCGTGTAACCCATCTGCACTTTGTAGCCATCCTATGTCATGCATAAAAAGTAACATGCGCATCTCCTTCCTTGGAAGCAAAATGCAGACTGTAGAGCTTCCACTCAGTATCTGTATTCAGGGACGCGATAAAGAGACTAAACGTAAAACATCCGTATCATAATTGCATCTAAATATTGTCTGTGAGTGGTATATATTGTATATAGAAATTTATATAGACACATGTAGAAGCCACATGTATGTAAAGGGTAGAATTATACACATTGTATAATATGAGCTAGTGCTCAGTCATCTCCCCCCATCAGTCTGAGTCCATCTACATTGCCGACCAGTTTTATGGCCGACACCACTTACGCATTAGGGTGCAGACTGAGCTGCAAGAATATGTTCATGTGCCACCCCAGGGTCCTATTGCCACAGTGTCATTATTGCCCTCGGGTGGTAATGTCATGCTTGAGAGCAACATAACGGTATTCACACCAGGCGGGTAACCACACACAACACCTTCGGCCTGGCCTGAGCCTGGCTTCAGGGTGAGCTCCCCTATAAATTCTGGTCTGGGGTGTAGCTAGTTAGTGCAGTTCCTGGGAAGACTGTGAAGAGTACCTGAAGGATCAAGTAGTGCTAAGCTCATCCTAGGTACAGCAGTTCAGTTCCTGCGAGAACTGTGAATAGGACCTAGGGACAGACAGAGAGCAGTGCTAAGCTCGTCCCAGGGTCGCTAACGCAGCATAAAGACCCAAGGCTAGGGTCTGTGGAAGTGTTGAAGGAACACCTGGGGAGCAGAGCAGCACCGTGCTCACCCCAGAGGAACAGCGCAAAGAATGGACACTGGAGTCCGAGGCTGTGCAGGGTCTAACGTCCCGGCAGTCAATACCAGAAAGTGGGGAATTCCAAGTTCCCCAGCCACACTGTGTCCGAAGGCAAATCAACATAGAGAGTTCAAGAGCCATTCCCCAAGATGAGAGACTAATAAAGGACTCGAGTTGCCTGCCATACCACCACATCGCAGGAGAGAGGGCCAGCAGCTTATCTAAAGCAGCAGCAGGAGCCTACACACTGAGCACAGCAAGGAGGCCTCAGAACCGGACAGGTGAAGATTACTCCCAGTTGCTCTCAGGAAAAACTGTATTAACACCAACCCGGATTACAGTGCATCAGTAAAAGGACTGAGGAACTACCAAACTGTGAGTCTGTCTGCTGCTTTGCGCCCACCATTTTGCTCCCTACACCCTTTCTTCATCCACTGCCCCGGGGATCTGCTCTGCCCGTGGAGAGCCACTCCATCCCAGCTGCCCGTCCATCATCCCCAGAGGTTCTGCAGCAGCGGTGGACACCTATAGCCACATATCACGGGTGGCGTCACGAAAAACTCCCTTTCAACCATTCCCTTTCCCTACCAAGCCAGAACTCTCCCTTTATAACTGCACCCAGGGTCATGGAAGCCGGGTCTCGACCCCTGTGACTGCCCAGAGACAGTATAGCCCGGTTCTGAGTACCCCACGGCCCTGGGATTTGATATTCACATGTTGCGTTTTCCTTTTTTTTTTCTTATAAAACACAATTTTACTGACCCAGCAAAGTGAATGAGATTTCTGAAGTCTCATGCACACGCTACTTACTTTTTTCTTACAGATTTGAAGCTATCTTCTTAAATCATTATGTAATTTTTTTATAACTATTCTAATGACTATAAAAAAAAGAATAACAATCCTAATCTTTTCCTAAACTTAAACATGAACAGCACATGGATGGTACATGGTCAGATGAGACTAAAATTGAACTTTTTGGATGCCAGAATAAACCATCTTTGGAGGCCAAAAGGCAAATCACCCCCAAAACACCAGCAGTGCAGTTTGTAGGTGGGAACATCATGGTATGGGGCTGTTTTTCAGCATAAGACACTGGCAAACTTCATATAATTGAAGGAAAGATGAATGGTCATACTTGATAAAAATCTGCTGCCATCTACCAGGATGATGAAACAAGGACGGACATTTCATGAGACAATGATCCCAACCACACAGCCAAGGAAACTCTCAACTTGTTTCAGAGGAAATACAGTTCCTAGAATGGCTGAGCCGATCACCGGAGCTGAATCCAATAGAAAATGTATGGAAGGAACTAAAGCTCAGAGTACATAGAAGGATCCACACGACCTGCAGGATGTGAAGAGTGTTTGTGTGGAAGAATGAACCAAATTCCACCTGAGCAATGCAGGCGACTAAGTATCTCCACACAGGAGGCGTCTGGAGCATCATCACCAACAAAGACTTCTGTACGAAATATTAAATACATTTCAGTAACGCGTTCAACACTTTTTCCTTATGTCATTTCTCATTATTGCACATAGCTTAATTTATGGATTTGATTTCTTTACCTGTGTGGATTGGATGGGCTGTTACCGACATCTGGTGAGGAAATTCATGTTAATAGCAGCTTCAGAAATATATTTGCTTAGAAAATTGGCGACGTGTTCAATACTTGTTTTACCTGCTGGTATAACTCGTATACATTTTTTCAGTGGCGGAACTAGAGCCTGGCGGGCCCTGGTGCAGCAGTTGAGGAGCGGGGGGTGCTGGCAGTCATAGTGGAGGAGCGGGGGGGGGTGGCGGGGAGACGGCTGGCAGTTGTAGGTTAAGCAGCTCCTGCCTGCAGGTCTGGGAGCCAGGGCGGCAGAGGAGAGGAGGGGCGGGATCAGCCAAGGGAAGCAGGAAGCTTCCCTCAGTTAACCTCCTCTGACACAAGGTAACAGGGGGCGGCTGCAGGGCCCCCTACTGGTGCTTGAGGGGCCCCCTAGCCGGTCGGGGCCCTGGTGCAGCTGAACCAGCTGCAGCACGGTAGGTCCGCCCCTGCATTTTTTGCATGTTGTGGAGAACCACAAAATACTGTGCAACATATATTTTTAACATCGGCATCCGTTAGAGGTAACCCTCCCTGTATTTGCCTTCCGACACACTGCACATGAAGTGAGATTGTCCGTTTCTGCCCTGACGTCCATATTGGTTGTCCCTTAAGTGATGTGACTAAATATTAGCACTTGTCATCAGTTCTTAAAGTTTTCTTCTACTTCCCCCTTACAAAACTGTGGAAGTCGCCTCTGGATATACAGAGGGGTCCGTGATCTCTTCCTCACCCAGCACAGCCTATTGCACTTTCTCTCTTGCAGCCTATGTACCATTGATAGCATAAAGGAATAACATGCCTTTTACTCTCCTTATGGATTTTTAGCTAGTTGTAGAACCAGAAGGTCGAGCGAAAAATGCTGACTTATTAAATATGGCCCTAAGTGCTCTCACCATCCGTCTGTTTTCTGAAGGAGGTAGGATAGGATTTTATTTTATTTTTTGCAGCAATGTGCGCCGCTCCCCCGACCCCCGAGTTACATATGTAATGTTTATAGCAAAGTGGTGCCAACCCGTCCAGCTGTGCGCGACGCTCCCCACACACAGACGTGCCAGCTGTGCACTACCGGATCGCAGGGACTCGTCACTTACTCCAGACAAATGGCCGGAACAAGATGGCTACAAACTGCCAGTGCAAGCTGGCACGGGGAGACAAACCGGGGAGCCGAGATCCTCATTACCGGGTGCCCGAGGGAAAGATGCTCTGCTGCTAAGAATAATTAGTCTCTTCTAATCTCTAGAGTATCCAGCTCCAGAGGACGGGGCCAGGGGCAAACTCAGGCTAATGAGAAGAGATTTTCCAGAGATACCAGGAAGATAATGACAGTACAGAAGACGGCAGTGAGGCTGGAGATGCATGAGGCGGCACAATCATCGGTCACACACGGGACAGGAGCGATGCACCGGAGGTGGCAATGTAGAAATGTCACTGTGAGCTTCAATGTGACACCCTGCTCCAGTGGGACGTGGGAGATAGGATGGAGAGTTCATAACTACAAGGGGTCACTTAGGCATGGGGGGGGCTGACGCACTAAGAATGTGCGAGTAGGTGGCGATATGTCATGCTAATGGCACAATGATGTACTTACACCAGATATTCACTAAATGTAATGGACGATGACACAGATCATACACACCACATTTCATGACCTTATCGATTCATACATGGTGGTCCGAAAAGTGAAAAGTCATGGCCGGGTCAGGAACACTCTGGCTTCACGACCCCTGGGTGGGTGATGTGGCGCCCCACTGGTCGGGACACCATGGAGGGGTACTGCATAAAAGAGTGTGTAGTATTCCTGTGGCTGAGATATTGGGATGCTGAACAAAGGACCCTCATAACACACATCCACACACACCCTATGTAGGGGATCGTGGGTAGACTCATTGAGGGAGGACCCAGTCCCATGGGAGGGGTGACAGGGTAGAAAAATGTGTGAGTGGGAGAAGCGTTGGACAGTCAGTCGGTGAGTGGAAGAGCTCCATTGGGGGGTGAGGAGTAGAGGTGCCGTCAGGACTGAAGGGGACCCTAGAGGCACCAGGTGTTGGGGTGCGCCTAAATCCAGATGCGGTACGACTACCAGCCGGAGGGGTTAAGTCCCAGAATGGAGAACCGGAGCGGTGCGGGTGTTCACCGCCGAACCAGAGGCCCAAGCATCTTCAGGGAGTCAACGCCGACACCCAGCGCACCCAGGAAAAGGCACCATATAGGATCCCGAGGGCTCAGAGAGGAGTCGCTCAGTTAGAGAATATCCGAGGGAGCTGACTTCAGGCTCTGCGCGCAGAGGCGCTGAGGAACACAGGAGAAAGTGCAGGAAGGGATCCGACAGGCACAGTAGGCATTCCACCAAGGGACCCAAGTGCGGCATCCTAACTTCCAGCGACTACCCAGGCCAGGCAGACCCGTAAAGACTGTATTTAAAGAACTGCCAGTAAACCCGTTGCAAATTATAAATTGTGTGGCGTACTTCATTCACCTGTGCATGAGGAGTCGCCGACCTGTTCCACATCTCCCATCATCCACTACTGCCCACGGGGAGGAAATCCATCCTGCTGCTCCACCATCACCCCGGAAGTTTGTCTGCAGTGCCGGTAATCTTACCGGAGCCGTAGGTGGCGTCACGAATCACCATTTTTATTATTTTCATTGACTGTTCCCCTTTTTCAACGACCACCAGGGCCACGGAACCTGGCAACAGGCCCATGACATCCCCTTGAACTATAACGCCCGGAACCGGGTACCCCTGGGGCGGGTCAGGTGACCCTACAACAAGTAATGAAGCGGCTTCGTGCAACATCACTGGCATATGATACCATGTATAAATAATCAATTTATTAGTGAATTAAAGTAGACGTACATTGAAATTTTTTTTATAATAAAATTGGGTTCAGGTGGTCCAAAAGTGTTTTAGGAAAGGGAAAAAAATATATATACACAGCCATGGCAGAAAGTGTTGGTATCCTTAAACTTTTCAAGAAAATGAAATAATTGCTTTTAGAAAAATGATTGCAGTTAACTATGTTTTGTTATACGCGTGTTTGTTTCATTTGTGTGTATTGGAACAACACTGAAAATAGGCAAATTGGATACAATTTCACACAAAACTCCAATAATGGGCCGGACAAAATTGTTGGCACCTTTCCAAAATTGTGGCTAACCAACTTTATTTCAAGCTTGTGATGCTCATTCAAACTCACCTGTGACGAGTAACAGGTGTGGGCAATATGAGAATCACACCTGAAACCAGATAAAAAGGGGAGAAGTTGCCTCAATCTTTACATTGTGTGTGCCACACTAAGCATGGAAAACATACAGAGGAGAGAATTGTCTGACAACTTAAGAACCAAAATCGTTGAAAAATACCAACAATCTCAAAGTTACAAGTCCATCTCCAGAGATCTTGATGTTACTTTGTTCACAGTGTGCGACATAATCAAGATATTTATAACCCATGGCACTGTAGCTAATCTCCCTGGACATCGACGACAGAGAACAATTGATGAAAGGTCACAATGCCGGATAGTTCGGACAATGGATAAGCCGCCCCAGTTAAGTTCCAAAGAAATTCAAGCTGTCCTGCAGGCTCCGGGTGCATCAATGTCAGTGAGAAGTATCCATCCCCATGTGAACTAAATGAAACGCTGAGGAGGAGACCCGGGAGGACCCACTGCTGACACAGAGACATTTTAACATAAAGCACATCATTCTACTGTTTATCCAAAACTGAATGTATTTGAACACATGCAACCTGCTGAAGAAAAATAGTGGGACCCGCAGTCCTGACCTATCAGCAGCGGGAGCTGCGTGCGGCTGCACACCGGACCGGAGGGCAAATTAGCCCTCCAGTCCTGTGTGCTGATCCGGTCCGCGGCTGTCAGGGACATCACGGACTGCCCGGACCGGATTATGCCGCAGTGTGAAGGCACCCTGATAAGCTTCTATTATCCGAGGTGCCCAATATTCAAATACATCATTAAGTAACTAATTTCTGAGTAATTCTGTATGAGAAGAGAATGTACTGCCTCGGGATGTGTCCAGTGCTGTGTATGAAGGAGGCTGGCATTACTGGTAATTTCAATGTCAAAGCCAGCCCCCTAGGTATGTGCATTGGGCAAGACAAAGTAGGGGGCTGGCTTTACTGATAATTTCAACTTCTAAGCCAGCTCCCTAGGTATGTGCATTGGACAAAACAAAGAAGGGGCTAGTTTTACTGGGAATGTCAATGTCTAAGCCCAACCCCTTTGGTATGTGCTTTAGCCATTACAAAGAAGGGGGCTGGCTTTACTGGTAATTTCAACTTCTAAGCCAGCCCCTTTGATATGTGCATTGGACAAAACACAGTATGGAGCTGACTTTACTGGTAATTTCAATGTCTTAGCCAGCCCCTTAGGTATGTGCATTAGCCATAACAAAGAGGGGGCTGGTGTTACAGGTAATTTCAATGTCTAAGCCAGCCCCCTTGGTATGTGCATTGAACATAAAGAAGGGGGGCTGGTGTTACTGGTAATTTCAATATCTAAGCTGGCCCCCTGGTATGATCATTGGCTATAACAAAGAGGGGGGCTTGTGTTACTGGTAATTTCAACAGCCCCTTAGGTATGTGCATTGAACATAACAAAGAAGGGGGCTGACTTACTGATAATTTCAATGTCTACACCAGCCCATTAGGTATGTGCATTGGCCATAACAAAGAAGAGGACTGCCTTTACTGGTAATTTCAATGTCTACGTCAGCCCCTTTGGTATGTTCATTCGCCATTACAAGAAGGGGATTGGCTTTACTGGTAATATCAATATCTAAGCCAGCCCCTTGGTATGTGCATTGGCCATAACAAAGAAGGGGGCTGGTGTTACTGGTAATTTCAATGTCTAAGCCAGCCCATTAGGTATGTGCATTTAACATAACAAAGAGGGGGGCTGGTTTTACTGGCAATTTCAATATCTAAGCCAGCCCCTTTGGTATGTTCATTGGACTAAACAAAGAAGGGGCTGGCTTTTTTCCCTATTGGAATGAATGGTCATCACCATTTATGTGCAGCTCTGATGAAGGGTCAATACAAGAAACCTTACAGTATGAAGCACAATCTGAAGGTCTGCGCCTATTACTAGGTTTATTTTATGCACATTTACATACGATTTTGTTTAATTTGAAATTCCCGTGAAGCTGCACAGTTTTAGCAAATAATGTAACATTGATTCTACCATTCTAATTATATTTATGACTGCAAATTAAAGAGGGGCATGCTGTGTGCACATACCGGGAGATTTAGTTTTTATTCTTACCCACTTTGCACGAGTAATATATCAACTATAAAGTGAATAGAGCCATGTTCCCACTACCATGGCTTATGTTGTAGATTAACAGAGAAGTGTACAATAATTCTATAATAATAACAATAATCATAGTTTTAATCCCATATAATAAATATATAATAAAGTCAGTGAATGACATTTAGTTGTTAATAGCACAGATGGAAGTGGCTCTGGCAGAGGTGTGCAGGATGCTCTGGATGGTTCAACTGGAACATACAGGCTCATCTCAATGAATTAGAATATCATCAAAAAGTTCATTTATTTCAGTAATTCAATACATAAAGTGATACA